>JBBPBS010000629.1:5992477-6090574 GCA_037974835.1 Cicer judaicum | reverse complement strand
TATATATATATATGAAAATAATCTCCTTCTCTCTTTTCACATTTGAAGAAAATATTTGTTTTTATATGAGATGAAATAATTAAAAACATAAAAATAAAAAATAAAATAATAATAATATCAAAGTACCAATCTTATTTATTGTTGGTATGTATAAAAATTAAAAAAAAAAACTAAAAAGTAACAAAAAGAGTATTTAACAGTATTATTTTTTGACGGAAGACAATTGAATAGAATTGCAATCAGGTTATTTTTTTGACGCAATCAGGTTGTTCAGGTTAAGAACACAATAAAATTACTTAATGATTAAAGTTCCGACAGACATGTGAAAGAATATACTTCTCTGAACCTAAAAAAAGTATTAATTTTCAGTGACATGTGCTAAAACAATCATGCACTAAATTCAAAAATTAACGTGGTAAGTGCAATTTGAAAATTACCTAACACATAGAGTTAGTCTCACTTGAGATAGATTATAACTCTACGCACCTAAAAAGACATGCAAATAAATCATCCATTAAAACTCAGAGTATATTTAAATTATTTTTTTATTGTTCAATATACTAGATTAATTGTCAGTAATTTTAGTCAATATAATTTTTTAGATATTAATATAATTATTGCAATATTATTATAAATTGTAGAAATAAATTAATTTATATGTGGAAATAGAGTCACCACTAGATTAATCGTTGGTGGAAATAAAGAATGTTATTAATATGATTCATATGTGAGAATAAAGTCACCACCAGATTGACCGTTAATGGGAATAAATAGAGAGCATATAGTACCTTGTCCTTCAAACTAAGTTCTCACAACAACAAATATAGGAGACAAGTGCATGCGCTCTCACATGCATATTTCGTGGAGGTGTGTAGGACCCACGCATAGAGAAGACGAACACACATGACAATGTGTGCAGTGTAAGTTGGTGACGTGAAAAACACTGTTGCGCTCGCCAAAGGATTGTGCGGCAATGTTTGTTAGTTTTGGATGGTGGGTCTCACTGAAAAAGGATAATACTTCAGAAAAAGGTTGGTTATGGTGCAGCTGTAAAAATGTAGAGTTGATAATGGTGGCAGTACAATGGTAGTGGTGTGGCTGGCTATTAGAAAGGTCGTCATAGTTGACGGCGACAGACAATTGTACATGACCAAAAATAAAATAAAAATCTAAAAACGTGGTGCTTGCCGCCACCGACAGCCGTAGAGAAGTATAAAGACGAATCACATAATAAAAATCTGCTCTACCATACAAAAATATGTGATTTCTATGTCTCTTGTGTGTCTCAAACAAGATCACACACCTTCTATTTATAATTTAAGTTTAATTGCAGTTTTGGTCTCCCTATTTTAGCTGAATCGCGAAAGTAATCCCTCCATTTTATTTCTCCCCAGTTTTGGTCTCCCAAGCAGAATTTTGGTTTAAAACTTCATGAAATTTCATTTTGTTTGCATTTATTTAAGTCACACCATGCCTCAAGATCTCATTTGCAACAATTATACATAAAATATATGATCATAAATGATATAGTACGGCTTTAAAAAAAAAAAAAAATTTCATTAAAATTTGGACCAAAATTCTATTTGGGAGACCAAAACTGAGGAGAAACAAAATGGAAAAACTATTTTCGTGATTCAACTAAAATAGGAGGATCTAAACTATAATTAATCTTAAATCATTAATGGTGTATTCTCTTTTCAAAATATTTTCAAAATAGTCCAAAAGTTGTCATATTGAGTCTCATTGTTTTTTTTTTTTTTGCAATAAAATGTTTTGATGTATAATTATTGCAACATCGTTATCAATAGAAATGATGTGACTTTGTTTGAGATACATAAATCACATATTTTTACGATAGTCATTCACAATTGAAGTGAGTTTAGGGCCACCATCTTGAGATACCCAAAGTCCATAATCAGTTCTCTATATATCTCAAGTGGAAAATAATTATTATTGTACGAAAATAAATAATCTTTAAGTGGCAAATAATTGTTATACGAAAATAAATAAGAGTTTAATAGACATTAATGTCACTATAAATCAATTTTACAGTTATATCCAATGAGACATCTGCATTTTCCGATCATTCTATCAAATTCAAAATCTAATTACATAAATAGAATGATAAGGCAAAATCGTGAATTTTTTATTCAATGTTAGTATAAAACTAATTTATAGTGAGAGTACATATCCTCTTAATCCAGGAAGTAAATAACTCCCGTTTTCTCAACTTTGCACATCAAACCAAAATCTAAAAAATAATGATAATTAAGATTCTCATTCTATATCTAATTCAATATAACAAAAAGTAACCGTATGAGAAGAACACAAGAACAATCCTCTACATCTCTCTCATCTTCATGATATTGAAAAACAATTCATAACCAGGAGATCATCATTCTTTCTCATCAACTTTCTTCTTGGTCCCATCAATTCCATCAACTGGAGGCAATGTCTACATAAAAAGTGAGATAATAGCATTAAAAAGTGATATATTATAAAGTACCAGTTCTTCAGGATTTTGGATTTGCTGCAGTTAACCGTATTGCAATCAGCACAATGGACCGTTCGATCTGATCGGACGGTAGAGATTTCAAGTTCTGATTTTAATTATTTTCAAATCTAAAATCCAAACTTGAAATCTGAACCTTTCGATCTTTGATTGAATGGTCCGGATGTGCCTGGCTGCAGTGTAGTCAGTGGCTGCTGACTGCAGCCAATCTCGGTCTGTTCTTCAAAGACTGAAGTGTGGATGGTAATTGTTGATGAGAAAATCAAAGGAACTCAATGGTTATATATCCATGACTAGTTATCCAAGTGTTTGTTTGTATTTTATATAATTATTAGAGTTTATTATTTCATCAAAGGTTTTTCACTTCAATCTCTACAATGGAATGTGTAGGTGATTAAAATTCAGAGTGAAAATAGATAACAGGATAAGGAACTTGAAAAATATAAAAATGCATATTTACAAGTACAGTATCTACATCTTAATGTTTGGTTTGGATAGAGTGACTTGAAATCAAGGTAATATGGATTACCACTTAATGTTTGAGATATATTTTCATGATGTAAAACCAGCCTGATGTCTAATCTAACTAAAATACATTTATGGCAGGACCATCTTAATAATTTGAGGCCCCATTCAAATATAAAAAATTAGGCCTTAAAATTACAACGCTAACATCAAAATTCAAGATTTTAAGATTTGGTAGTGGGTGGTGACGCCTGGTAGACTACAGCCACTATCACAAACTCACATTGGTGGGGTGTGGAGAGGAGGTGAGTGTTGAGAGAAATTAAGTTTAATCTTTGTTTAGAGAGAAGATAGTCTCTGGTCAGACTGGCTGGGTATTTATTCTTGACATAAAATGCAAATATAAAATTTTAGAGCGGTCAGTATACAAAATTAAGAATATTAATGTAATTTTCCAAAGTTCAAGGTATTTTATACAAAAAATATGGAGTCAACCCTAATTGGGGACAGGTGCCAATATTCTGGTTGTTTAGGTTGATTGTCGACCTTGCATTTACAAAACCTTCTTTGAGTAATATTTTCCAGGTGGCAAGCTCAGAATCAATCTCTTACATAACACACTTCTAAACATAACTACATTTTCTTTCCAGAAATAACAAGCACACACTCACATGCATATCTCACAAAAACAAAGCAACACAAATTAACCTTTCTTTTAGCTTCTTCCGTCAGTTCTACGTAGAAAAAAAACTACAGCGCGTCCTCTTTAATCTACAAAATAAGACCTGTACCCTATCTGAACACAAACCTCTTCTCCAAACTATGCTATTCTCTTCTCTCGATTATTATGATAATGGTGAAATTTTATGCTACAAATCTGCAAATAAAAATGCTGACACTGTTTCCTTCGGCTTCCCAAAGCTGCAGCACATATCTTTTGCCCATAGATAAATCTTGCCTGGGAAGTCAATAGTCAAATTGTTTTAAATTTTCTTAAATTCTTATTTGTTTATTTTATTTTATTGTATCTGATATGTTTTTCTTCCCGTAATGTTCATCCAAAAAGTTCTATATATTGGGGGGGTTTAACTCATTAGGAGTTCATCACCAAAACCCAACTTCAAAGACTTCATGCTGAGATACTCAATTGGGAACCAAATTCAATCCTATTTCAGAAATTTCACCTGTCAAGGAGAGTTGGACTATCACGGCTAGGATCATTTGGCCGTGGCAAATTTCTAATTTGCATAGGCAAACATTATCCTTCTCTATGGAGTTGGTGCTGATTGAAAATGAAGTTACTTTTTACATTTAACTAAACCAGTTTTTCTATTTGTAGGGGTGACTTAAATAACATTACAACAAGAAAAAACAGCAGAAGCAATAACAATAACAATTACTGAATAAAATGTTGCAACTTCAAACCATAAGATACACATATATAGCATATACTTCAACTTATTGAAAAAGCAAATGCCGATTTTCTATATTAGTATAACAATACTTATGCTTATGGAATCCATTAAATTTTTGCAGTTCACTTACTGTTATAGTAATGAGTAAGGAAAAATGTGACAGCTGTTGATGATCTCATTTAATTATGGACCTTTAGTCTAACACCAATAGACTTTTGTTTATTTCTGTTTCTTTTTTTTTTTCTTTCAAAATTTTGATTATATTCATCTCACTAGATGCCTCTCACTCTCCAGGTCTCCACCCTCGATTAACCAATTACAATGCTCTAAAACCACTACCAAAGCTGATTAAGGTTATATATCTTTTCAAAGATATCGAATGATGTTGACAGATAAATTAACACTTGCATACCGGACTAAGAAATATAACCCTATCATTCTAATTTCAAATCAACCCATTATATCAATGACAAGGATAACATGATTAAGATTAATGGCAATGATATACAATATCCATATTCTGAATTCTAACTAATCACACACATTCAAACTATTGAAATTCTATAGTAATATTTTACTACTTTTTGTAATGAGAAGATTTTCACTTATTTCAATTTTTTCAGTCTTTGATAAAAGAAAAAAGTCAATAGATATAATTGATGAATCTTCACTTCTTATATTCTTTTAATTTCAAAATGCTATTGAAGCGTGTTTTTACCTCAAATTCAATAAACATTTGCTACTGTTTTAAACCTATTCTATATTATTCTTTTAGTCTTTTGTAAAGTTAATTTTTAAATTTCAATATGGTGATAATTCACTGTGTCTATACTTTCATTTTTGGGGATTGCTGATAAGAGGTATAAAAGCATTCTAAAAGATCTGTTATTTGTTATTAAATTTTGTTTATTTTCCTACAACTTCGATGAAAAACTGATTCTCATGTTTGCCTATAAAAAACACTCATTCTAAGGGGTTATTTTCTACTGTTGTCTATACAATAACTTTCAAAGGATATTTAGGCATCATAACTTAAAAATGCATTCTTAGGATTAATAAAAGCATTCTCTGCCTAATAGAAAAGATAATTTGTACCATGATCACCTCCCTCTCTCCACTAACCCTTATAACTGAATTCCACTCTCCTCCGCATCATCATTCCTTCCAAACAGTGTGTCTCTTCTGCTGATATGGAACTCGACCATTTGGGCCTTCACTCAATTGGGTTCTATCAAATATCCTCTCAAAAATACTAATAGCTATGGTCTTAACTAAGTATCAGATTGGTAATATAACTTATTTGACAATATGAATTTTGAAAGAAATGACAATTCAAACAGGGTTTTAAACGGCGGCCACAATAATGGTTGCACCGCATCGCAACCCTCGATATTGTGGTCAAATACAGCTGATTGCATCTGCATTGCAGTTTTGGCAACATTAAAAATAGTTATATTGCAGCCTAGATCACAGTAGCAGACCAAGACCTTTATTTAAAACCCTGATTTCAACCCTCCCTACACGATATAACAAATAAAAAAGCATTCAAATGCCAATTCCAAAAACTAAAATTAAAACAAACACACACACACACACTTTGTAGTTGTACATATTTAACTCACAAAACTAAATGGAAAGGTACTAAGGAAAGATAATGAAAGAGTGATTAGTAAGAAAAAGCTTACAAGGTTAGGTTTATAGATATTGTGAACAACAGAAGCACCAGCAAGAAGAGAACAGATAACAACAACACAAGACAAAGGTAGTGAAGGAGTCCCAGTTGGTTGCTTTCCACCTCCAAATTTTCGATTCATTATTCCTCACTAAATTCTTCTTAATTTCTGTATATATGACCCAAAAAATGATTCAAAATCCAATCTTGGAACAACCAAGACCTTCAAATTATAAGAAACACAAAATGCACAAATAAGTTGGCAATAATAATAATAATCATAATAAACTTTAAGTAATTCTCAAAATATGTACACAAAATCAGAAAATCAGCAACAAAAAAAAAAAAAAAAACCTATGTAATAGTGTTGTAGAGGTAGCGGTGTTTTCAGCAATGTTGTGAATTTTCCGTGTTTGCTATCGCGGCCGCAAATTGTGCTGGGAAGCCTTGAGGCGGAATTTCTCAGTGTTTGTGGCAGCGGCCGACGAGGAACTCCGGCTATGTTTTCCGGGCAGTTCAGTAGTTCAGTGCTGTGACTACCACTTGTTTCTTTCTGGTAGGAGGGTAAACGACTGCGTTTAGCTACTGAGTAGTGTTCATTTTTTGTATGGGCCTTTTTTTTCATGAATAGTTGAATGCTAATGGGCCTTCATTTTTTGTATGGGCCTTCTTGTGATAGTTTATTGAAAATTTTACCCCTTACCCCCTAATTATACCTATACCCCAATTTTAAGAATGAAATAACTTTTTTGCCCTCATATAAATAATAAAACCTCCAAAAATTTACCATTCCACTTTTCAACATTTCAAGAGTAAATTTTTTTACAAAAATTCCGGAGAACTTGTTTTCAAGTTTGCCGGTATAAAAGATGTATTCTAGAGACCTTGATCTAAAGTTCTCCGGTACAGAGAAGATACTACCGAAAAACATTATTGAAGTTCTCCAGTACAGAGAATTCTTCCGGAAAACGTGTTTCAAGTTATCTGGTACAGAGGACTCTTCAGAAAAACTTGTTTTAAGATATCCGTACAGAGCATTGTACCGGAAATCTTGATGCTCAACATTTTCGGTAGTTATCGGAGAACTTGAACATCAAGTTTTCCGGAAATTTTAAATAATTTTTTTTAATTATTTATAATTATATAAGTAATTTATTTAATTTTTTAGTGGGCACACGAGGAATAGACGACAAAATAATACGAATTATACGTGACAGTGATACTTCTACATCGTCTGCGATGAATCCCCCATAGAGGATTCGATCAACAGCTTCAAGGAGAAGACGATGATGAGGGACATCATGATCATGTGACTATGTATCAACAGGAGTAGGTGGTACATGAGCAGGTGATACATGAGCAGGTGGTACATGAGTAGGTGGTACAGGAGCAGGTGGTACAGGAGCAGGTGGTACATGAGCAAGAGGAGGCTGCACCTGCTCATGAGGGAGAGCATATGGATGAGGAGGTATCCTGGAGCTGAGGGACCTGGTGAGCTCACACGGTATCTTGGAGGACTTTATGATTTGTCTGTCCTTACACGATATCGTTATCATGTTTCAGCTAGACTATGGTTTGGTGAGGTATATTTAATTAATTATTATTTTTGGTCTATATTTAATTTTAATGTCATATATTTTATTTGTATATAGGAGCGACCATTGCTGAAAATTGTTGCACATGGAAAGAATATGCAACAATTTACTCCGCCGGTTCCGCGACCCATAGAGAACTGGGTGAATTTGTCGGGTTTGAATCCATTACAACGGGGTAGTTTGAAGATGATCGACAACAACCTGATATCTGCATTTGTTGAAATATGGCATTCCGAGACATCATCATTTTACATGCCATTTGGTGAAATGACGATTACTTTGGATGATGTTGCTAATCTTTTGGGATTGCCTATTAGGGTTGAATTCTACAGTCCACCCGATGTAGATAGAGTAACGACATGTAATCTTGTCGTCCATCTATTAGGAGTGACCGCATAAGAGATCTGGGAAGAGACCATGAAGACTAGAGGTGCACACTATAAACTGGATTGGTTGAAAGATGTCTTCAAAAGGCATTTTGCAGCAGAGAGATTTGATTGTGCTGCTTGGGCATATTTGTGGAATTTAGTAGGGAGTACTATTTTCGCTGATAAGAGTCATACTCTAGTTGATGCGAAGTACCTTCCTTTATTTAGATATTAATAGGGTACAGATAAATATGCATGGGGTACTGTTGCACTCGTAGTGCTTTATGACTACCTCTCAGATGCATGTTGTTATGACACCAAACAGCTAGGTGGATATATGACGCTGCTTCAGATATCAATTATTTATTTAATTTTAATTAATAAATATTATGTTAATTATGTTATTAGTATTAACTATTAGTATTAATTATTAATTACTTATTTAATATATTTATTTAGTATTAATTATTAAAAAAATTATCAATTATTTATTAGTATTAATTATGTTTATTTATTATTAATATAGTTATTTTTATTTGCAACAGTTTTGAATTTACGAATATTTTCCAAATATTTGTAATAGAGGTGATCAGGGTGCTGACGTGGAATGCTTTGCCCGAATGAATAAATGGTGCTACAAACAACGCAAAGATAAGGTCCATGAATACAGACGTGTTATTGATTCATTGACACCTGCGGATGTTATATAGAGACCATGGGAGAATCGCAGGGGTGTCATTCCTTTTGATGATATCATGCTTTATACTAGTCACCTCCGATTATGCAACACTGTAGTGAAATCTCTTCCAGAGAGGTGTTTAAGACAATTTGAATATATCCAATATATTCCTTCACTGCCACTTCCAGATCCTTTTAGATTATTTGATGTAGATGTGGAATGGTTGAGATAAATGACGCCAATGACAAAGCTATTTCACAAGCTTCATCCAGCTACATATCCATCTGAGTGTGAAGATGGATATTTGGAGTGATTCTATCAGGTGTCTCATCCACTGCTTGTGCAACCAGATGGTGTACCTCAGGTCCCGCATTATAGTGTACCGTCCACCAGTGCATATGCTTCTAGTTCACAGCTAGGGATGGGAATAGGCTAGGCCGTCCGTAGGGGCCTATGGCCTGGCCTACTTATGGCCTGACCTGGCCTGGCCTATTTAATAATAAGGCTAGGCTCAGGCTGTTTTTAAAGCCTATTTATTTAAATAGGTCAGGCTCAAGCTTATAAAAAAGCCTGTTAGTCCTAACAGGCCGGCCTATATATATTTATTATTTATTAATATTATTTTTTATTATTATATTAATAATATTATTTTTTATTTTAAATTTTATCAATTAGGCAATCACTTACTAATCATTCCATAATTAGCAGTCGTTCCATATTCGATAGCAGTTCTATATTTGGTAATGGTTTTATATTCGGTAACTGTTCAATTAGTCAATCACTTAGTAGTTGTTCTTTATTTATTTAAGAAGTAATAATGGATTCGTTTAAAAAGGCTTTTAAAAAGGCTTCTAGGCCAGGCCAAACAATTAAAAAGGCCAGGCTTAGGCCGAAAAAAAGCCTATGATAGGCCGTAGGCCAAAAAAATAAATCGTAGGCCAGGCTCAGGCCTTTCAAAGTCTGGCCTGCCCTGGCCTATTCCCACCCCTATTCACAGCCAACACCTATCCTACAGTAGATCAGTGATCTTATACAGCAAGGTTTGAATCAACATGAAGCTAGTCCGGATAATGAGTTGTATATTCATTTTTATAAAGCACTAGTGAGTAGTAACACTTTTATGAATTATTGTTATGTCAGTTACTTGTTATGAACACTTTTATGAATTGTTGTTATTTCGGTTACTTGTTATGAACACTTTTAAATTGTTATTAATTATCGTTATTAATTATCATTATAAAATAAATTACAAGATAAAATTGAATGACAAAAATCTAAAATTAATTAGTACGATTTTATAAGATATCAATTTTAAACATTAAGGTTCATCTAATGACATTGCATCTACGAGTTATGTAGGTGGATTTTGGGTAACACGTGACAATTGACCTAATAAATATCTCTAGTGTTGTAGACGCCCTATATATGCTATTGCCCAAGAAGTTGCTTCATTAGTGCGATATTGCTTCCAATCTGGTGCAATTTCTGGCAATGGAAATCCATCTTTCATCTTTAACTGCAAAAATTAAATAAATTAATTAAACAAAATAATAGAAGAAATTTTTTAAAAATTAACAAACATTAAAATAGAAGAAAATAAATAAATTAAAATAAAAGAAAATAATTACCAGAATCCAATGATTTCCATTAACAAACCCAATACAACAAACGCGATCAAATTTTGTCAAATTGGAATGTGAACCCCTCATAGGAAAGAACGTCATTGAAAATGTCTGACCAAACGTGACAAGAATAATATTATATGTTGTTGCTATCACGCAACCCATATCAGGTATGTACAACCATTTATCCATGGGTTGAATACCTAAGCCGGATATCTTCAACGAATCTCTTACTTCTCTAATGCGTCATGTGAATAGTCTATCATATGGAGTTACATGAGAAGCAATCTCATGGTCTAAACTATTGCGTACCAAAGACCAACACTCTTCACCGTGTCCAATAATGCAATAGCGCGAAAACCACAATTTCCATCCGCTTCCACATCAAATATGTCATCAATGTATGGCTGAATAACATTAGGAAATTGTCTCAAGAACAAATGTTTTGAAGATTGAGATGAATGAGAGGGTTGTTTCTTTGATTGAGAGGCTTGTCTCTTCTTTGATGACTGAGAGGGTTGGGAACCAATATCTTCACAATATGTTGCATTAACATGCTCAAAGTAAGAAGGGTCTTGATATACATCATATCCATCCGACTTCTTACCCTTACTCTTCTTCACTCGTCCTTTGGTTTTGACTTTATCAGGTGGCGGACACATTGAACTTGTACTTGGAAAAGCAAGTTCACGAACTTTACTCTTCAACACTCGTTTCCCTATAACATCAAGTGATCGAAATCGTTTCCATAAGATATCCATCATCTCAATAGACATATCCAATTTTGATCCATCTTCTGTGTCTTGGGTGAGTTCACATTCCATGCTTAATTTTCTCCGTTGAATATGCATAGAATCTAAAGGAATTGGTTTACCCAACAATTTATATTTTCTCAATTCACTAGCACAAGGTAACCCATATGTCCTTATGATAGAACACCCACATACTGATTTGTCAGTACCCACCCACTCAACTTTGTCGTATTCTTCACCAATACGTCTTTGAGCTTCTCTTGATACAAATGTATTCAATCTCTGATAAAATAGATTTCTATGCTCATGCTCTTCATCATAAAAACTTTTTTGAAACGAGGCCCTGATTTTTTTATGTTTCAACCTTATCATGTTGTTCATAGCCTCCCAACATTTACACAGATCACCCATGCTGTTTTCCAACATTAACTTTTGTTTCTAGTGAGCTGACTCAACCTATAGTAAAATTTTACATTCACATTAGAAAATATAATGATATTCAACGATATATAATAAAATTACATTATATACCTATTAGTCGTTGTGTTCCCCAAATGAATCACTTGATTTGTCCATGTTTCAACAAATCTTTCCTTATTTGGAGTCAACCAAGTTTCTTTCACATAATCAACAAACACTTTAGAATCAACACATGATTGCTCAAATATGTGCAACCGCATGCTATAGTATCTTTCATCGCTGCAATACATAATGTCTTTCCACATATTCAATACCGACTCTTGTCTATCCTTTAAGACATATTGCTTGCATTTTGCTCCAACATTTTTGTCGATATGAAATCAACAAAGTAAATTAATAGCATGTGGAAATACAATACCGACTGCATTCATTAACGCAAGATCTCTGTGTGTCACAATTACTTGAAGAAATTTATTTTGTGTAACAAATAAATCTCTTAGTCTCTCTAATGCCCAACAAAAGTTTTCTTCCCTCTCACATTCCAAATAAGCAAATCCAACTACAAATGTATTCTCTGTTGATGTCATACCAACAATTTCAAGTAATGGCGTTATGTATTTATTGGTTTTGTAGGTACTGTCCATAATCAAAACAATCGGAAACAAATTAAACAACCTCACTGAATCTGGATGCACCCAAAAAATATCTCTCATAACACCGAAGTCTTCACACTTTCTATTCCAACACACATATTTTGCATCTTCAATTAACTTGAATAAATGTTGTATCTCTGTTCTATTACCTCTCACGTGTAATTGAATAACTCTCCTCTGTTTATATATTTGTGAGATCTTAGTAACATTACTATTATCTCGATCTTGCAATGAGAGTAATATGTGTCTCGGTGCATGCTCCTCCAAAGTATCAGGTAATTCATGGTTGTGTATTCCACAAATTACTTTAACTATCCATCCTGTACCAGAAAACTTGGGTATGAAGTTTTCTGAAAAACAATTTTGTACCGGAAAACCTGTGGCTGAAGATTTATGGAACACAGTTTTGTACCAAAAAACTTGTGTTTGAAGATTTTCGATACACAAGTTCCCCCTTCAACCTACCGACAATCTTTTTTACTACTTCGGGATCAAGAAAATGGTGAATTTTTTTCTTTTTAACTTTTCATTGTGTGAAATAGTCAAAAAAAAATTGAGGGTATTTTTGGCATTTTGAATTTTTTTTGGGGGTACAGGGCTAATTTGGGGTGTACAGAGTAAATTTTTCTAATTTATTTTACATTATAAAAAATTGAAATCCGTTAAAAATTAAAAAATTAGGAGTTGGATAAGTATTCAAATATTGTGTATGAATCTCATTAAAATAAAAAAGGAAGTGAGTTCATTTGGGATTAATTTAATATACTGTTTACTATATAAAAAAAATTGTATTTGTATTTTTTTAAATATATGTTCATTTTATTTTAATGAAATGCTCTTTAAATGAAACATTATAATAAAGATAAAATAGATTTCTAGTTAATGGAAATATATTTCCAAAAGTAATGAAGATGTTTTTTCAATTTTGCTATCTACATCTCTTGTTTTGCTATCCATACCCCATCAAATTTTTATAAAATTATAATACCAAAAACATCATTTTCTTTTTCAATCATTTTTAAATCCTATTTTGACTCTTTCTGTCTCATTCAACTCATAATATCTCATACTCATATTCATTCATAACTCATATCTCTCACTCATAAATGTTCTCTTCTTATTATGCTTAAAGCCACCAACAAAGTATATTTTCTGATCTATTGAGTTCATATTTTTTCTTCAAAATCTAGGTACTTTATGTGATCTGAATTCACGTATGTGATAAATTATACATTGTACGCAAACTTAAATCATGTAATCTTACATATTTTGTGTTCAAGTAAATGCACGTAAACTGAGTTCATGTACATATAAATTTTTTCAAAAAGTGCATACTTGAACTCATTTAACATAAATGTATATAAAGTGAATTCACATACATGTACTTAAAATGAGTTCAAGTACATGTAAAATTTTACAGAGAAAAAGGGGAAGTGCGTACGTGAACTCAATTCATGTACATGTACTTAAACTGAGTTTAGGTACATATACAATTTTGTAGTGAGTAGGAAGTGTGTATTTGAACTCAGTTCATTTAAATATACGTAAAGTCAGTTCATGTACTTAAATTGAGTTGAAGTATATGTAAAATTTTGCAGTATGAGAAATGTGTACTTGGACTTAGTTCACGTAAATGTACATAAACTAAGTTCACGTACATATATTTAAACTGAGTTAGAGTACATGTAAAATTTTGTAATAAGTAGGGGAAATGCATTTTTGAACTCAATTCACGTAAATGTATTCAGTTAAAAGAAGGTTGTGGGTTTCACATTAGAAGAGGAAAGGAGAAGAAGTGTGAAATTTATTGATAAGGACAATTTAATCTTTTCAACAATGGTAAGGTGTGAGTAGCAAAATGGAATACTTTTTTTTTTTTTTTACATTTTCGTTGTTTCTAAAAATATAGATAATTCCTGTAAATAAAAAAAAGAAATGTAAACAATTATCCACTTCATAAAATATTCTCTTTTTTATCGACATGAAAAATTAGAACAAAATTGACTACGCCAAAATTAGCATTTTACAGCGTTTTTTTTATAGTAAAAGCGTTGTTGTAAAATTAACAGAGAATACAATAGCGCTTTTCTAACAAGCGCTTTAGAAAAAGCGTTGTTGTAGGTCATATAGGGTCATAATGTTTACAACGTTTTTTTGAAAACGCTGTTGTAGGGTCACCTAGCGCTCTCATATAATGTTTACAATGTTTTTTTACAGCGCTTGTAAACAAGCGTTGTAAATTATAACGCTACCACATTATGTTTACAACACTTTTAGAGCATTTTGTATATAATATAGCACTTTCACACAAATAACAAGGTCTTTTAGAGCGCTTTTTATATAAATGCTATAAAATGATGCATATTTGATAAAAATTGTTCTCTTTAAGTAAATAAAAACATTTTTAATACGTTCTCTCCCTAACCCTACAAATCCTCATATCCTCACTTGTGTGAACCATCCTCTACTATGCATCGTCTTCTCGCTGAACCTTCATCTACTGCTCATCTATTGGGCGCCAATTTCTATTGAGTGATTGTTGTCTCAAGTGTTGTATTTATTAATTTTTTGTTGTCACTAAAACTGATAAATTGTTACTTGATAAATCATATAAAATGTTACCTGATAGTAAATGGCACAACCTTGATAAATCATATAAAAAAAAGAGTTTCGAATTGATGCACCTTTATAAATCAAATGAATTGTAACTTGATAAATAATATAAAATATGTTCTTTTTTTTAAATATGTTCGATCTATTCTGTTTTAAAATTAGACTATGTATATTATAGATTGGTATAATGTTATTAGTAGCTTATCATTTGAATAACATTGCATTCATATAGATCATATAAAATGAACCAAAAATGGATGTCTGCCAATCGATTGCCAAAAGAGTATGAAAATGGAGTGAAGGAGTTTGTTGAGTTTGTAGTGAAGAATGCACAAGACCCAACTTGAATAATTTGTTTTTATTTAAAATGTTTTGGAAAACGCGTTAGAGTAGATCAATTGGAAGGACATTTAGTATGGGATGAAATTGATCAAATCTATACATGTTGGATAAGACATGGTGAGAAAAAAAAAGGAAACATTAATTTTGAGAATGGTTCGACATATGCTTCAAATGATTTTGACACAGATACATATGAGTGGGACCAGGTCGAGGAGATTGTAAAAGTAGTTGAAGAAGATCTTCAGGATTGTCCTAAAATATTTGAGAGTTTGTTGAGTCTTGCAGAGAAACCATTATATAATGGTTGTACTAAATTCTCAAGACTGTCGACGAAATTAAAGTTGTACAACTTAAAAGCGATTAATGGATGGTCTAATAAAAGCTTCATAGAATTATTAGCACTCCTAAAAGATAGATTACCAGATGATAATGAACTTCCCAGTCGAACCTACGAGGATAAAAAAAATTTGTGCTCTATTGGCACGAGTTACGAAAGAATTCATGCGTGTCTTAACGATTGTGTTTTATTTTGAAATGAATATGAATTACTAAATACGTGTCCAAAATACAATGTCTACTCAAGAAAAAGTCGTGTGGTATTTTTCTATAATACCATGATTTAGGCGCATCTATCGCAGTGAAGAAGATTCAAAACACTTAACATGGCATGCAAATGAAAGAATTAGAGATGGAAAGTTTCGACATCCTGCAGATTCTCTACAATAAACAAAAATTGATCATGAGTATCTTGATTTTAGGAAAGAGTCAAGAAATCTGCGACTTGCACTTTCTACTGATGGAATGAATCCACATGAACTTCAAAGTATCTCACATAACATGTGGCATGTGATTTTGTTGATTTATTACCTACCTCCACGATTATGTATGAAGTGTAAGTTTATGATGTTGTCGTTATTAATTTCTGGACCCAAACAACTGGGAGATGATATTGACGTATACTTGAGTCCTTTAATTGAAAATTTAAAAAATATGTGCGAGACATGTGTGAAAGTTTATGACGGGTATAAGAAATAATGTCTCAATTTGAGG
Source organism: Cicer judaicum (assembly GCA_037974835.1). Taxonomy (NCBI): domain Eukaryota; kingdom Viridiplantae; phylum Streptophyta; class Magnoliopsida; order Fabales; family Fabaceae; genus Cicer; species Cicer judaicum. The sequence goes on along the minus strand of JBBPBS010000629.1, from coordinate 6,074,416 downwards.
GCTATGTTGTTCGACACAATTAATGATTTTCCAGCATATGGTAATTTATCGTGATATAGCATTAAAGGTTAGTGTGCATGTCCTATATGTGAAGAGAGTACAGATTGGATGTGGTTGAAACATTATAAGAAGAACGTATTTCTTGGACATTGTAGATTTTTACCTTTTAGTCATCAGTGTCGTGGGTGGAAAAATGCATTCAATGGAAAACCAAAGGAAGGCACTGCTCCTTTAACACCGGCTGGATATCAAATATTTGAAAAAGTACAAGATTTGACCAATAAATTTGGCAAACCTTTTACGGGAGAGCTTGTCAAAACTGGGTGGAAGAAAAGGTTAATTTTATTTGAATTGCCATATTGGAAGTCACCGTATATAAGACATTTTCTCGATGTGATGCATATTGAAAAAAATGTATTTGATAGTGTTATTGATACGTTACTTAATGTCTAGGAAAGTCTAAGGATGACATCAATGCAAGATTGGACTTGGTCGATATAGGAATAAGATATGAATTGGGTCCTATGAAAGGAAATCACACATATCTACCTCCAACTGCTCATACTCTATCTAGAAAGGAAAAAAAATGTTTTATGTAAATTTCTACACGAAGTTAAAGTTCTAAAAGGATACTCTTCAAACATTAAAAATTTAGTTTGTATGAAAGACCTTAAGTTACAAGGTTTGAAGACCCATGATTGTGATGTTCTAATGGATCATTTGCTACCAATAAGTATACATTCCATTTTACCTAAAAAAGTTCAACAAGCCATAACTAAATTATGTTTCTTCTTTAGGTAAATTTGTAGTAAAGTGATCGATCCTCAGAAATTACTAACATTGCAGAAAGAAATTATTGTTACTTTGTGTGAGGTTGAAATGTATTTCCCACCCTCATTTTTTGATATAATGGTTCACCTTATTTTTCATCTTGTTAAGGAGACACGACTTTATGGGCCAACTTATATGAGATGGATGTATTCGATATAATGATATATGAAAATATTAAAAGGGTACATAAAAAGTAAAAGTCGATAAGAAGGTTGTATTGTTGAACGATACATTGTCGAAGAAGCTGTTGAATTTTGTACTGAATATTTATCTAATATTGAATCTATAGGGCTTCCCATGTCTCGTCATTCGGGAAGAATAACAGAAGAAGGGATAATTGGAAAAAGAGTACATTAAATCAAAGTTTTATGACATGGCTAAAAAATTACATTAACTCAAAAATTACATTAACTTGATGTTTTCTTGTAGTGAAATGGTACGAGTTTACACGTCTTTTCTTACACAGATTATGTAACTAACGACTACATATTTTATACCAAAGAACAAGATGATCAAACCACTATGCAAAATAGTGGAGTCACTCTCGTAGCTGAAGCGATGCATATCTCAAGTGTTATAGAAAAAAAATCCAATCTATGCAAATATATAATATTTTTGGGGTTATCGAGCATATATGGGAGTTAGATTACACAATGTTTTGTGTTCCCATTTTTGGTTTCAAGTGGGTAGATAATAATAATGTCGTTTGGATTGATGAGTTAGGGTTCTTGCATGTCAATTTTAATAGGGCCGAATACAAAGATGAGCCTTTTATTTTAGCATTGCAAGCTTAAGAAGTGTTTTATGCCGCTGATCCTGCTGATGGTAAATGGTCCATTGTCCTATCGACCAATAAAATAAGTGATGATAACAATAACGATGAAAATGTTGGAATGTTCCTTTCTTTGTCCATAAACGCTGTAAAAGACTTTCATTACAAACATTTTATAGCGTTTTTTGTCCATAGGCACTGTAAAATGCTCATATAGCGCTTTTATAAAGCGATTGTTGTAAAAGCGTTGTAATAGGGCTAGGTCTTTTAGCGCTTTTATATAGTCTTTTAAAGCGCTTGTTGTAAATGCGGTGTAATTAGGTTAAGTCTTGGCGCTTTTATACAGTCTTTTAAAGCGCTTGTTGTAAAAGCGCTGTAATAGGGTTTCATCTTTTAGATCTTTTAAAACGCTTTTTAGACAAACGATGTAATATGGTCTTTAAGTAAACTAACAATAAGAAGCCTCTTCGGGTTCTTCTTCATTACGTACTCTCCCTATGAACTTGTCAGTGTGAAACCTCTCATTTTCATCGTCATTATGTACTCTCCATCTTCGTTATTCTCCATCATCTCCATCTTCATTATAGACCCTCTTCACTATTGCGAACCCTTTTCCCTACGAACCCTCCATACGAACCATCTTCATACGTATTTTTGTATCCTCTTTTCGTTGTTCCTACTTAAGTGAAGTCGTAACCCTAAACTCAAATATTTTTGTTGTCAGGTATGATATTTATTAACTTGCTGTTGTCACTAAACTGCATGTTGAACTTATACTGCGACTTAGACTACTGCATATTGAACTTGTTAAATTTATACTGAACTTATAATTATACTGTGTGAAATGTGTAGATAAATGGATTCTAATAATGATTTAGATTGTCAAAATGATGAAGTTGTCAATACTAAGAGTTATTGTGACACCCTAAATCCCAAAATAATATATATATATAATAATTTATATCATATTCCTATAAAATTTGATTCAGATTAAATAAGTAAAATACAAATTAAAACCGTTATTCCCGGTATCACCTATCAGAGCGGGGTTTCTCCCAAACTTGAACTTTAAGACTCATTAACCTGTAATAACTGCGATTTCGCAACTGCAGGGCCCAGCCAGTCAAACACAAGCAACGAAGGAGGTGAGTTTTGAAATCATGTTAATAGTATAATATGAGTAAGAAGAACACGCAAACAATCATGATAGAACCGTATCATAATCACTTTACGATATATCAAAATATTTAATTAAATAGTATCATACTATAACATCAAAGTCACCCAAGTAAAATAATCATCTCATTATAATATGCATCAAATCATCTAATTAATATTACCTTTGAAACACATCAATCACAACAAAACAATCACAAGGAAATGCAATGCTATGCATGAGCTTAGACTCTACTTCACAATGTGGTACCATTCTAACTCTGAAGTACTTGGTTAGGAAGCCATGATACTATGCCACTACAAGAGTGGACGGACAATTCATGAATGGCCAAGTCCTCATAGATCCCCTCAACTCAACCCGAGACACATATACGCGACGGTCGGGGTACTCTTGTGTTGCACGATAGCTCCCGACCTTAGGGAATAACCCACTAATCCACTTAGGAATTCCCCACTAGGTGTACCCCCAAGGTCTATCAGTCTTACTTTACAGTTCGACTGTAGCCCTCCACGATCAGACTCATTCAGTTGTACTTCCCCAGAATCACTAGGCTTGTCAGGCCCTACATATATGATGACAAAATAATCTTCACTTCACAATTCACAATATTTATTTTCTCCACCGTTAGCTTAGACTACTCCATTAAGAGCACCATATTTAAGAATCATCACTATCTCATTAAGTATGGGGTACTTCAATATTTTCATCACAATTTTATAATATCATTAATCATAACTAATCATGATCATCGTATAAACTCATCACAATTTTATAACATCACTATCATCAATCAAAAATCATCATTATCATCACGTAAGCATATATCAAACCATGCATCCATATTTTATTATAACATCACATAATTTCATCTAAGCAAACATGTACACATAATTTCATTCAACATCCAACATCACAATAATAACAAATATCAACTACCACACAAGTATCGAAAATTAAATCAATCAACACCTTATAAAAATTTCTATTTCACATTTTAACCTCACAATTCTCATATTTCAAATCAATCAATTTATCTCTCAAAGGGCTACTGACCTACGTAGCAAGCCCCGGATGAATCGATGGGAAATACGGTTTTCCCGTTCATCTCACAATATATTATACTCATGAATTCAAACGCTCTCTCACCCCTTACCTTATTTTGACGCTTTCACACACAAATACGATTCCACGAGCAAACAACCTTTGTTCATTGACTCTTTGTCCTTTAATCGATCTAACTCGACAGTTTATGGGTAAACATTAAAAATAAATTATGAGAAGATATTCTAAAAACTAATTTTGAAATTCGGTCAAGAAAAATTACCATAAATCAGAAACCCAATCAGTGGATAATATAGTCACTTTTCACACAGTCGTTTTGGCATTGGTTTCACTCAAATCGGACTTACGGTTAAGGAGAATGGTGCAAAATAACGAATTCTACAAACGAAGAAGTCGGGTATTTTAGAGAGAAATTTGAGTCGTTAAAAATCTGGAAAATTATGTTTAATTGACGAGTTAAATGAATGAAATAACATACTCAAATTTGGATGAAAACAGAGAAGCTTTTACGGAACAGTTATCGATCACCGGTGTCAAAAACGATAGGTTGTTGTTGTGTTTACTCTTGGGTTCTACGGCTTCCCATTCAACTCCCTTCCCTTTTCTTTGTTTTGTTTTATTTTAGTACAAATCAGGGTTCCCAAGGTCTCTTTATTTATGGTTTTGTTTTGGAAAGCGGCGGATAGAAAACAAGCAGCAAAACCTAACAAACTCATCTAAATATTTGTAAAATTAGTTAACAGCCCATGCCTACCTTACATATGTCAATCTGATTCTACAATTTAGCTTGTCCTATATATTTTAATGTATCATTATTATTTATTTATCTATTTATTTTAAAGAAACAATTATATGGATATTTATTTATTTTTTTAATAATATGTTTAATTAGGTTTTATTCTTCTTAATGGATCTAACCCATAAAACACATTTTTATAATAACTATAATTATTACTATAATATTTCTCAAAATCAACCCATAAAAACACTATCATCTTTATAAAATAGTCAAAATGATAAAATAAATAAATATAACATCAATAATTTATATTAATTACTAAATCACAATAAAGATGTATAAAATCATCATGTCATATGAAATATATTAAAGTAAAGAAAATCAATCACAATATTAGTAATATCTAAAGATAATTAGTTATAAAATAATTAAAAAATCGCAGAAAATAGTTATAAATAATTGAAATACAACTATGTGCATATTCAACATCAATCATGTGCACATAAAATATTACATTAATTGGGTACACGTATATACACGTATAATCGCATAAAATCTTTTTCTTTAAAATATATATTACACTAAAATACTATTATTTGTTTTTTTTAAATATATCAAATAATAAAATATAATATGTGTTATTTATATCACTCATGTAATATAACATGTATCAAACTAGCACATCATAGAAAGCATCCATATGACGAAAATTAGCCACGAAATTTATCAACATATATTCTAAAATAATATTCGTCATCAAATTAATTATTTAAAATTCTATTTAATTAATAAAATAGTTTATTATAAAATTTGGAGTGTTACAGTTATGAAAACGAAGTTAAACATGGGACAACTATTATGCAAAAGGTCATCAAATCAAGAAGTAATGGGATTAAATTTGAGGTATACTATACTTTATTTAGAATTTATTTTTTTTTTATCTTTTTTGAAAGCATGCACTTACTCTATGAGTTTATTAGGTGGGATGGAATCAAAGTGGTCAACCAATTGAGCCCAACAATTCAATGATGATAAGTTACATCGGTGCGGTTGTTCGTCAAAATATCCCAATAATAATTGATGATTGGAGAGATAAAGCTTTGAAGGATCCTAAAGATATATTGTGGAATGATATACAAGTAACTTTTTTGCTCCACTTTTTTCTTACTTAGAATTTTTTCCATTGAAATACTTTTACTCATACTCTATCTTTATTTGGTTTGTAGTCAGCTTTTAACGTTGATGAGGTGCGAAAAAGTTATGTGCTTAGAGTTGTCAGAAAAATACATAGAGGGTTTAGATATCATTTGTCAAATTGCTACTTAAAAAGACCGTGATGGAAATTTGAATATTGAAGCTCCAAAAATCGAGAGAGTAAAAAACGTGCAGACTCCGCTTTTGTGGTAATATTAATTTATTAGCATTTGTGTTTTATTCATAATCATAAAATATTTTTTTACACGATCATTATTATTTTTTATAAAGAGTATAAGTACGGAAAATCGAGAGAGCAAAAAATCCAATGCATCCATACAAAAAATCGCGTATGCGGTATGCACGTTTAGAGCAAAACATTGTAAGTAAACATCACTTTTATATAATTAATGTGGTAGACTATAAACTATAGTTTGTAACTAATATTTTGTTTATGTCTTAACGAATAGCTTCAAGAGACGAAATCCGATCAAACATTAGGTCTTCATATTTTGTGGAATGAGGCTCGTTTGAATAAAGATGAATAGTTGATAATGAAAATATTTCGACAAGTGATGACATAATGTGTTAGTATATTATAACTTTAAATTTTTTTAATATTGTATTTTAAAAATAATATTGAACTTATATTTTTAATCATACATGTATTTTAGGAATCTAGAACAATGTTCTGAAAATCTAGAGGAGAACACACAAGTTAGTTGCAGGGACACACTTGGTAAGGTATTTGATGTTCTTGAATATTCTGGCTGTGTGAGGGATATGAAATGATTAACTTACTATATGGTTTGAGATATACATCAATCTCATTGTAACAAATCAATCACTTCACCAAAAATGGTTTGAGATATACATCAATTGAATATGAAATGATTAACTTACTATAATAACTAACAAATTGATCAATCTCATTTTTTTCATATTCAAACAAAACTCAGTGCACCACAAATCTGCTAGAAATCAGCCACACCGCAAATGCAGCTTCGTGGTAAAGATAAATATGCTAAAATTCAAAAACTGGATCGTGGAAAATTAGTTGTTGCTCCTAAAATAAGTCATCCACGCCTTTCTCGATTTGGGTCGTGTCTTGACATACAAGCAAAAATGAATATGGACAACAATGATTCACGTATCATATATATCCCATAAAGTTATTTTCGGAGATGAGTATGAAGAATTACTTTATAAAAAACACATCTACTATTTTCGTAGATGAGTATGAACAATTACTTTATGAAAAGCACATATGTGAACTTCTCAATCATAAGGGTTGAGTGCTACTGTCATCACTATATACCTTAGATAATTGCATCACTGCCCATAAGCTAATTTATTGGTAATTAATTTTAATTGCATCACTGCTACATTTATTGGTAATTAATCTAATTTGATATTTTCATTGAAGATTTTTGTATGAAAAGTTGATGTGCATGCGTAAATTGTCAAATAAATTTTCATTCTTATCTCCCCAAAAGTTGTCCATGTTTAAACTCTACGTAAATTGTCACATAGATTTTCATTCTTATCTCCCCATAAGTTGTCCATGTTTAAACATGACCAGTTAACGTAAAAAAATATGTCATTGATATACTTTTGGAAAATAAAGAGAATGATAAATTGTTTCTTGCGCCATATAATTCAGGGTAATTATATATTGACTTAATTCCAGTTTTATTCCCCCTATTTTAGCTGAATCGCAAAAGTAGTCCTCTTATTTTATTCAATTATCAAACACATTATTTATTTTTATATATGTAAGAAATAAATTATTATTACTTATGTATCGAATATATTCTTTATATCTGAAATGATCGGGGTAGTGGATCTAAATAGTATATAATTTCATATGTGGCATTGATGGGAAACAACGCCCAATGTTGCCTACAGCAATAAAAATTTTGTTGGCATCTTTGTTAATTTATGATACTTTATAAGTTGTGTAAACAAAGATGCCAACAAAATTTTTATTGTTGTAGGCAACATTGGGCGTTGTTTCCCATCAATGCCACATATGAAATTATATACTATTTAGATCCACTACCACAATCATTTCATATATAAAGAATATATTCGATACATAAGTAATAATAATTTATTTCTTACATATATAAAAATAAATAATGTGTTTGATAATTGAATAATAATCACATTTATTTTGATAGTGTTTTACAAGTTTTTGGTGCTCAAATGGTGCTACAGTGTCGAAACATTAGTCAAACAACATCACATGGATTTTCGTAAAGATTTAAATTTTTTGTTATAGAACTTAGTTATATGTCTTTAAAATTTTATTTACAATTAATGCATAAATATTTATTGGCGTATATGTTTTATTTTATAGTGTCCTCGTTAAACTAACAACATAGACTACGGATACTATATATTGCGATTAATGAAGCAGATTGCTGATATGAATCAAAATATAATTCCAGAAACAATACGTTATTTTCATTATATTTTGATTTATATATATATATATATATATATATATATATATATATATATATATATTGTTATAGTAGTGTAAAATGAGAAATTGCTGAAAATTGGCCTGCTGCAAATTGTTAGAAATTGTTGATCATTATTTTAATTACTGACATGATTGTTGGTTTGCATATGTAATTGATATTGTGGATATGTAATTGTTGTGAATATGATATTGTTGTTGTGAATATGTACTGATTTAATTACTGACATTATTATAATATGTTTTGAATTAGAAAATTGCAAGTGCGTCAATATGATTTTGAAAAAAAAAATGAAAGATAGCGCTCTTCTTTAAAAAATGTTATTAAAACCTGTTTAAAAATGTCAAACCAATGCTTTTAAAAAAAATGTCAATTAGATCTACAACGCTTTTGATAAAAAAGCGTTGTAAAACTAGTATAATAATGCACCTACTGCAACGCTTTTTTAAGAAAGCGTTGTAACATTTTTTAGAATAGATTTACCTCGCTTTTTTAGAATACATTTACATCACTTATGTAAAAAAATTGTTGTAAATCGAGTACAACAAGCATCGCTTATTAGAATAGATTTACAACGCTTTTTACAAAAGCGTTGTAAAACTAGTATAACAAGTGCGCTCTATATGCACCAATTACAACGTTTTTTAGAAAAGCACTGTAAAACTACTCTTAAGAGATCAGTAATGAACGCTCTATATTACAATATTTTTTATTTTAAATAGCGTTGTTGTATCTTTTAACAACACTAGATACTATAGTGCTTAAAAGCGTTGTAAACAGTTTACAAAAAGCACTGTAAAATGTTATTTTTGGCATAGTGACTTAAGAAATGAAAACAAAAATATTTTTCATAAAATAAACAGGCTTTAATAATTTTACTTTTTTTACTTTTGATTTTAACAGATAAATAAAATAGTTTCTAAGTTTCTATTTCAGTCAAAAATCTAAAATAAAGATGGATACCAACTTTTTGTATAGTCATTTTTCTTCTAATTTTATCCTTCATAACTTTAAATTTCTTTATCTAATCAAATAATTTAATTTTCTATACAACTATACCATATCATTATTATATAAAGGCAACTTCAGAGGTAACTATCAATAACTATTAATAACTATTAATTTTGATCGAAGATTATTGCTCTACAAATAAAATCAAGATTATTGGACTACAATTAAAATAAAATCAAGATTATTGGACTGCAATTGAAATAAAATCAAGATTATTGGACCACAATTAAAATAAAATCAAGATTATTGGATCACAACTTACAAGTGGATATTATAACATTAAATTTTATTAATTTTAGGTAAATGTCAATTTAATATATACGAGTTTAAGTCCAACATCAATATGAGCCTTGCAGCCCGAGGTGTGGATAGCTCTGCCTCTTGCCGAAGCTCGATTGGTCTTATTTTGGTTGGAGATATTCTTGAATGATATACATTTCCAATATGTTTGAAGACTAGTCCAAACTTTCTCACTTATCCGACTAGGTTGAGTCCCTTTCTTCCTCACCTTTGTAAGCATATATGATAGTCTTTTAGCGGCCTTTTATTCAAACACACGTTTCACAATATACAACTACAAAGGTTTCTATTGTGATAATCCACCAGATAACAACTCTGCTATTTTTTTAGCTTTAATTGATTTCAATGGTTTTCAACTTTTAACTTCAACACTTGATGGTTTCATTGACAAACTTTCTGATATTTTTTTTTCATGCAAATTATAACAATTTTGTTGGACCAATCACACCCCTAATCAGAAATTTACCTCATCTATATGAGCTTGATTTAAGCAAAAATAAATTATCAGGTCCTTTTCCAAATTATGTTTTTGGTATAAACAATTTAACATCATTCTTGGATATAAGGTTCAAACAAATACACAAATAAAATGCAATAAAATCTAAATGACGACACTAAGAGTGAGACAACAACACTTACATTGAGAATGGACCAGAGACGAGAGTGAGATGGAGAAACTGAGAGTGAGATAAACGGTGAGGCCACGAGAGTAAGTGAGGTGAGGGAAATAGTGATGCGGCGACGAGAGGTTGAGCTTGACGACAAGGACATAGTGGGTGAAGGGTTTGAGAAGGTGAAAGTTTGAGAGCTAGGATTCAGACAAGGTGACATGCGCGAGAGTGAGTGACGTGATGGAAACGGTGATGTGGCGGTGATAAGCTGAGCTTCACGGTGAATACAAAGTGGGTGACGACATTGAGAGGGTTGAAAGTGGGTAATGGATTCAAAAGTTAGGAGTGTTGATGATGAAGTGAGAGTACTGAGACGAGGGGTGATAAATTTTTAGAAAATATAATATTAATTTTTCAAATAATGTTAAAAAATTTAATTTTAAAAAAGCATATACTTAGTGTCGACCACCCGACGCTAATTATTAAAATAAAAAATAAAAAATTAGAAAAATAAACTAGCGTATATTTTATTTAACAACGGCTAAGTCAACGCTACTTATTAATAAAATAAAATAAAAATGGCACCTTAGCGTCTGCTTGATCGATGCTACACCGACGCTAAATATGGCAGCTAAAATCACTACGCCAAAAATTGCATTTTACAGCGCTTTTTTTAAGCCTTCTACAGCGCTGTGGATTCGAGCGCTGTAAAAGCTACAACAGCGCTTTTAAAAAAGCGCTCTTAAAGGCACCTTTTATAACGCGCGCTTATTATGCACCTTTTACAGCGCTTGTTAAAAATAAGCACTGTAAAAGGCTTACCCATATTTCATATATTTGGGGTACCTTTTACAGCGCTTCTTTGTAACAAGCGCTGTAAAAGGCATACCCATATTTCATATATTTGGGGTACCTTTTACAGCGCTTCTTTGTAACAAGCGCTGTAAAAGGCATACCCATATTTCATATATTTGGGGTACCTTTTACAGCGCTTCTTTGTAACAAGCGCTGTAAAAGGCATACCCATAATTTATATTTTTGTATGCCTTTTACAGCGCTTGTTATAACAAGCGCTGTAAAAGGTGTTATTTTTTGTTTTTTTTAAACCCTGTATATATTTTAAAAGCGTTTTTTTAGCTTTTTATGGCACTTTTTTTATAAAGCGCTGTCTTTTATCTTTTTATCCAAAATTAGTTTGAACCAGTTCACACAACACAACCAGAATCAGTAATTTAGAACATATTCATATGCATGTTAAAATAGAAACAGAATCAGTAACACAACCAGAACCAGAACCAGAGCCCATAATCAGTTCACACTATATGATACATATATATTATCCTGTAACACAGTAATTTACAACATAAGTAATTAAATATACATTGAACCTAATTTATAACATATTCATATGCATGTTTATATATTGTCCTATGATCATATACATAATATGCACTAGCTACCATATAATATTCAGATCCCTTGCCCAGCAGCATGCTATTTCCCAGAAAATCAAATAATTTTCATTTCAAGCACATACTGACACCATTCTTCCTTTAATTCCATCAGATCTTGCTCAGAATATGATGGACTGGAATTGTCAAACCACTGCAATATAAAAATTGAACATATTATATTAAGTTAGTATCAAATATATAGATAATTTATATATGGAAATCATTTAATGAAAATACCGTACCGTTTCTAGGATAATAGTTTTATTCTTGACAACAATCTCCTTCATGAATCTCAATACGTAGTACCCACAGTCGATGTTGTTTGTTTGACGAGGGCACTTTATTGGGATCCATGTAATGTTATTAGACTTTTGCTTCGACACTATAGCACCTCTTTGAGCTCGATAAACTTTTAAGGCACTATCGAATGAATAAATGTGATTATTATAGCATGAACAAACACATTATATATATATGTAAGAAATAAATGAATATTACTTACGTGTCGAGCATAGTCTTTACTTCGGAGTGATTGTTGTAATCGCCATGCACGGGATCTAAATAGTATATAACTTCAGAGACCCCATTGATTGCAAATAGCACCCAATGTGCCCTACAACAACAAAAAATTGGTTAAGCAATTTTGTTTATACACAACTAATAAATTAAATTGTCATCAATTAAGAAAGATAAAATTTCATACCCTGAATTATATGGTGCTAAGATCAATTTATCCTTTTCTTTATTTGCTAATAACATATCTACAATATATTTCTTTACATTGTCTGGATCGAGTTTCCATATCGATATCTTGTGCGGAGACAAGAATGAGTATTTATTTGACAATTTCATCGTGCACACGACCTTCTCGTACAAAAATCTTCAATGAAAATTTTCAACTAGATTAATTACCAATACATTTAATTAATTACCAATAAATGCAATTAAATTAAAAGTATTTTTTACCTTATGTACAAGCTCATTACAGTAGCACTGAGCTCCTTATGTTCGAGAAGTTCGTATATGTGCTCCTTTTCGATAAATTCATCATACTCATCTCCGACTATATCTTTATTCATGGGTACGATGCGCAGATCGTCGCTGCTTCCCATGTTCTTTTTTATTTGGATGTCAAGACACGCCCCGTATTTACCAAGGCATGGCTGACTCAATTTAGGAGCAGCAGCGGCGACCGATTTTCTCCGATCCAGTTTTTTCCTTGCTACAAGTTTGGTAGTAGCTGCTTTATTACCCGACAGTCTTTGTGGTTTGGCAGCTTTATTAACCTCCAGTTTTTGAGGTTTGCTGCCTTTTTTTGGATGTGCGGGTGGTTTATTTGTTTGGATCTACAAAAATGAGGTTAAATGTTAGTTTATTGAATCTGAAAAAATTGACAAAACCTTATGCAATAAATGTGACAAACCTTTTCGGGAGATGTGACTTCCTCATTTCTAGGAGGCATTGTATCGAGGACAACAAGGCTTGCGGGCCATGCCACATAACTACCAATAGCTTCGCCCAATGTCTGCATATCTCCGTCGTTGTCCGATATCGGCAACGGTGCAGCTGGTTCGAAGGCAACAGTAGGCGATACCTTGACATGGCCCGCAGGAATCGGAGTATTGTGCAATACTTCTCCCAAAGTATTGTACAATTTTCCTTTTCCCACCTTCTGGTGAGTAGGCGAGGACAAGTATAGGAAGCATGAATTGACACCCTAAATCAATAGTTAAAACATAAGTACAGTTAATATATAATATTGTTTAATGCATAAGTAATTAAAGTAAGTAATTAATTACCTCAGGAATACTCTTCAAACCGACATTGCAACTAGCAGTTTCACTCTCCATTTGTATTTCACATTGGAGCTGTTCCGAAAGTTGCTTGTCTTTATTCGTATTCACCAAGAGTGCCACTTGCTCAGATAGGATTCTAAGCTTCTCTAATACTTCCTCGTTGGAAGGTTTTTGGCGCTTCTCTTGAGGAAAAAAGCCTTTGGGAGTTACGCCAAATCCTTTCCCCCTAACTCGGCCGGAATACTCAGAGACATTAAAAACTTTTCCCAAAATGTCCCTGCAACTAGCCTTGCTGCCCTCTTCATTTGCAGAACTTTGTTCGATAGTCTCCTAAAATACATGTAACATTAAAAAGATAAGTTCAATAGCATTTTTAAAATACAATATTAAAAAGTATTCAAGTGATTATGTACTTACACAAAGTTCTACTATTTTTTTGACATTTTCGTTATCAACCACCCCGTCTTTATTTACCCGAGCTTCCTTCCACAATATATGACGACCCAATGGTTGATCGGATTGGGTGTCTTGTCGCTATTCGTTAATATCATAAACAAAATAATACAAATTAGTTACACAATATAGTTTATAATACATATTCCCTCATCATATAAAAGTGATGTTTAATTACTTACAAGTTTTTGCTCGAGACGTGCATATCCCATACGTGATTTTTTGTATGGGTGGGTTGGATTTCTTGCCCTTTCGCGATTTGCCTTACTAATATCCTATATAAAAAAAATAGCAATTGTGTAAAAATTTAAAATACGCTACGAATATGAATAATAAAACACAAATGCTAATAAATTAAATACTTACGACAAATGCAGGGTCCGAACTTTTGGATACAAATGCACTCCATTCATCATTTGATATATAATGTTTATATATTTTTGGAGCTTCAGTATTTGTATTTCCTTCTCTATCTTTTAGATAGAAATTAGAGAGGTGAGATCTAAATCCATGGTGGATTTTCCCAGAAACTCTCAATATATAACTCTTTCTCACCTCATCAAGAACAAAAGTAGCCTGCAATCGAAATAAAGATATAGTTTGACTAAGTAAAGTATTTCAATGAAAAAAAATTTATAAATAACAAAAGAGTGAATCAAAAAACTTACTTGAATGTCATTCCATAGTATATCTTTAACATCCTTCAACGCCTTATCTCTCCAATCATCAATCGTAATTGGAATATTTTGTCGAACAACAGCCCCAATGTAACTTACAAATATTGAGTTGTTGGGGTCAATTGGTTGACCACTTTCATTCCATCCAACCTAATAAACTCATATAGTAAGTACATGCTATTAAAAAAAGCTAAAAAATACACAACAAACAGAGTATAGTATAGTATTACCTCAAACTTGGTGCCATTGCTCCTTGCTTTAATCACATTTTGCATTATAGTTGCACCACGTTTGACTTCATTTTCATAAGTCTTACTGGTGCCAACTTCTTCATTTTGACATTCTATTTCTTTGTTTGTATCCATTTAACTACAACAAGTTCAACATGCAGTTTAGTATAACATCAACAAGCTCAACATGCATCATGCATTATTCTAAACAAGCTCAACATGTATCAGTATATATATTTTAAACAAGCTCAACATGCATTTTAATGATTACAAAAAATTAATAACATCAATACCTGAATAATGGTTCGAAGAAAGATGAAATGCAAAGAAAAGAGCGAACGGAGAAATTTCACAGCAATAAAGTTCACAGAAAAACGGTTTTGAAGAAATACGTAATGAGGGTTACGTATTTCAATGAAAATATAAGGTTCGAAATGATCTTGGATGGAAATAAGGTTCGAAATGAAGGAGATGATCATGGAAATACAGTTCGTAATGGACGGGATTATAGGGTTTGCAAAAGAAGAGAAGAACGATGAAGGTTGATATGATAGTGTAGTTTACGTAATGAAGAGGAAACTGAAGAGGTTACTGTTATATATATAACCCTTTTACAGTGCTTTTTTATAACCCTTTTACAGCGCTTTTCCAAAGAGCGCTCTAATAGGCCTTAGCCTTTTACAGTGCTTGTTATAAAAGCGCTGTAAAAGGCGTCCTTATTTAAATTTTTAAATAACTCTTTTACAGCGCTTATCCCAACAAGCGCTGTAAAAGACCTCATTGTTTTAGTATGTTATTTAATGTTTTTTTTAAAAGCCTTTTACAGCGCTTGTTCAAAGAAGCGCTGTAAAAGGCCTTATTATTTAAATTTTTAAATAACTCTTTTACAGCACTTATCCCATTTAAACAAGCTCAACATGCAGTTTAGTATAACATCAACAAGCTCAACATGCATCATGCATTATTCTAAACAAGCTCAACATGTATCAATATATATATTTTAAACAAGCTCAACATGCATTTTAATGATTACAAAAAATTAATAACATCAATACCTGAATAATGGTTCGAAGAAAGATGAAATGCAAAGAAAAGAGCGAACGGAGAAATTTCACAGCAATAAAGTTCACAGAAAAACGGTTTTGAAGAAATACGTAATGAGGGTTACGTATTTCAATGAAAATATAAGGTTCGAAATGATCTTGGATGGAAATAAGGTTCGAAATGAAGGAGATGATCGTGGAAATACAGTTCGTAATGGACGGGATTATAGGGTTTGCAAAAGAAGAGAAGAACGATGAAGGTTGATATGATAGTGTAGTTTACGTAATGAAGAGGAAACTGAAGAGGTTACTGTTATATATATAACCCTTTTACAGTGCTTTTTTATAACCCTTTTACAGCGCTTTTCCAAAGAGCGCTCTAATAGGCCTTAGCCTTTTACAGTGCTTGTTATAAAAGCGCTGTAAAAGGCGTCCTTATTTAAATTTTTAAATAACTCTTTTACAGCGCTTATCCCAACAAGCGCTGTAAAAGACCTCATTGTTTTAGTATGTTATTTAATATTTTTTTTAAAAGCCTTTTACAGCGCTTGTTCAAAGAAGCGCTGTAAAAGGCCTTATTATTTAAATTTTTAAATAACTCTTTTACAGCACTTATCCCATTTAAACAAGCTCAACATGCAGTTTAGTATAACATCAACAAGCTCAACATGCATCATGCATTATTCTAAACAAGCTCAACATGTATCAGTATATATATTTTAAACAAGCTCAACATGCATTTTAATGATTACAAAAAATTAATAACATCAATACCTGAATAATGGTTCGAAGAAAGATGAAATGCAAAGAAAAGAGCGAACGGAGAAATTTCACAGCAATAAAGTTCACAGGAAAACGGTTTTGAAGAAATACGTAATGAGGGTTACGTATTTCAATGAAAATATAAGGTTCGAAATGATCTTGGATGGAAATAAGGTTCGAAATGAAGAAGATGATCGTGGAAATACAGTTCGTAATGGACGGGATTATAGGGTTTGCAAAAGAAGAGAAGAACGATGAAGGTTGATATGATAGTGTAGTTTACGTAATGAAGAGGAAACTGAAGAGGTTACTGTTATATATATAACCCTTTTACAGTGCTTTTTTATAACCCTTTTACAGCGCTTTTCCAAAGAGCGCTCTAATAGGCCTTAGCCTTTTACAGTGCTTGTTATAAAAGCGCTGTAAAAGGCGTCCTTATTTAAATTTTTAAATAACTCTTTTACAACGCTTATCCCAACAAGCGCTGTAAAAGACCTCATTGTTTTAGTATGTTATTTAATGTTTTTTTTAAAAGCCTTTTACAGCGCTTGTTCAAAGAAGCGCTGTAAAAGGCCTTATTATTTAAATTTTTAAATAACTCTTTTACAGCGCTTATCTCATTTAAACAAGCTCAACATGCAGTTTAGTATAACATCAACAAGCTCAACATGCATCATGCATTATTCTAAACAAGCTCAACATGTATCAGTATATATATTTTAAACAAGCTCAACATGCATTTTAATGATTACAAAAAATTAATAACATCAATACCTGAATAATGGTTCGAAGAAAGATGAAATGCAAAGAAAAGAGCGAACGGAGAAATTTCACAACAATAAAGTTCACAGAAAAACGGTTTTGAAGAAATACGTAATGAGGGTTACGTATTTCAATGAAAATATAAGGTTCGAAATGATCTTGGATGGAAATAAGGTTCGAAATGAAGGAGATGATCGTGGAAATACAGTTCGTAATGGACGGGATTATAGGGTTTGCAAAAGAAGAGAAGAACGATGAAGGTTGATATGATAGTGTAGTTTACGTAATGAAGAGGAAACTGAAGAGGTTACTGTTATATATATAACCCTTTTACAGTGCTTTTTTATAACCCTTTTACAGCGCTTTTCCAAAGAGCGCTCTAATAGGCCTTAGCCTTTTACAGTGCTTGTTATAAAAGCGCTGTAAAAGGCGTCCTTATTTAAATTTTTAAATAACTCTTTTACAACGCTTATCCCAACAAGCGCTGTAAAAGACCTCATTGTTTTAGTATGTTATTTAATGTTTTTTTTAAAAGCCTTTTACAGCGCTTGTTCAAAGAAGCGCTGTAAAAGGCCTTATTATTTAAATTTTTAAATAACTCTTTTACAGCGCTTATCCCATTTAAACAAGCTCAACATGCAGTTTAGTATAACATCAACAAGCTCAACATGCATCATGCATTATTCTAAACAAGCTCAACATGTATCAGTATATATATTTTAAACAAGCTCAACATGCATTTTAATGATTACAAAAAATTAATAACATCAATACCTGAATAATGGTTCGAAGAAAGATGAAATGCAAAGAAAAGAGCGAACGGAGAAATTTCACAACAATAAAGTTCACAGAAAAACGGTTTTGAAGAAATACGTAATGAGGGTTACGTATTTCAATGAAAATATAAGGTTCGAAATGATCTTGGATGGAAATAAGGTTCGAAATGAAGGAGATGATCGTGGAAATACAGTTCGTAATGGACGGGATTATAGGGTTTGCAAAAGAAGAGAAGAACGATGAAGGTTGATATGATAGTGTAGTTTACGTAATGAAGAGGAAACTGAAGAGGTTACTGTTATATATATAACCCTTTTACAGTGCTTTTTTATAACCCTTTTACAGCGCTTTTCCAAAGAGCGCTCTAATAGGCCTTAGCCTTTTACAGTGCTTGTTATAAAAGCGCTGTAAAAGGCGTCCTTATTTAAATTTTTAAATAACTCTTTTACAGCGCTTATCCCAACAAGCGCTGTAAAAGACCTCATTGTTTTAGTATGTTATTTAATGTTTTTTTTAAAAGCCTTTTACAGCGCTTGTTCAAAGAAGCGCTGTAAAAGGCCTTATTATTTAAATTTTTAAATAACTCTTTTACAGCACTTATCCCATTTAAACAAGCTCAACATGCAGTTTAGTATAACATCAACAAGCTCAACATGCATCATGCATTATTCTAAACAAGCTCAACATGTATCAGTATATATATTTTAAACAAGCTCAACATGCATTTTAATGATTACAAAAAATTAATAACATCAATACCTGAATAATGGTTCGAAGAAAGATGAAATGCAAAGAAAAGAGCGAACGGAGAAATTTCACAGCAATAAAGTTCACAGAAAAACGGTTTTGAAGAAATACGTAATGAGGGTTACGTATTTCAATGAAAATATAAGGTTCGAAATGATCTTGGATGGAAATAAGGTTCGAAATGAAGGAGATGATCGTGGAAATACAGTTCGTAATGGACGGGATTATAGGGTTTGCAAAAGAAGAGAAGAACGATGAAGGTTGATATGATAGTGTAGTTTACGTAATGAAGAGGAAACTGAAGAGGTTACTGTTATATATATAACCCTTTTACAGTGCTTTTTTATAACCCTTTTACAGCGCTTTTCCAAAGAGCGCTCTAATAGGCCTTAGCCTTTTACAGTGCTTGTTATAAAAGCGCTGTAAAAGGCGTCCTTATTTAAATTTTTAAATAACTCTTTTACAACGCTTATCCCAACAAGCGTTGTAAAAGACCTCATTGTTTTAGTATGTTATTTAATGTTTTTTTTAAAAGCCTTTTACAGCGCTTGTTCAAAGAAGCGCTGTAAAAGGCCTTATTATTTAAATTTTTAAATAACTCTTTTACAGCGCTTATCCCATTTAAACAAGCTCAACATGCAGTTTAGTATAACATCAACAAGCTCAACATGCATCATGCATTATTCTAAACAAGCTCAACATGTATCAGTATATATATTTTAAACAAGCTCAACATGCATTTTAATGATTACAAAAAATTAATAACATCAATACCTGAATAATGGTTCGAAGAAAGATGAAATGCAAAGAAAAGAGCGAACGGAGAAATTTCACAACAATAAAGTTCACAGAAAAACGGTTTTGAAGAAATACGTAATGAGGGTTACGTATTTCAATGAAAATATAAGGTTCGAAATGATCTTGGATGGAAATAAGGTTCGAAATGAAGGAGATGATCGTGGAAATACAGTTCGTAATGGACGGGATTATAGGGTTTGCAAAAGAAGAGAAGAACGATGAAGGTTGATATGATAGTGTAGTTTACGTAATGAAGAGGAAACTGAAGAGGTTACTGTTATATATATAACCCTTTTACAGTGCTTTTTTATAACCCTTTTACAGCGCTTTTCCAAAGAGCGCTCTAATAGGCCTTAGCCTTTTACAGTGCTTGTTATAAAAGCGCTGTAAAAGGCGTCCTTATTTAAATTTTTAAATAACTCTTTTACAACGCTTATCCCAACAAGCGCTGTAAAAGACCTCATTGTTTTAGTATGTTATTTAATGTTTTTTTTAAAAGCCTTTTACAGCGCTTGTTCAAAGAAGCGCTGTAAAAGGCCTTATTATTTAAATTTTTAAATAACTCTTTTACAGCGCTTATCCCATTTAAACAAGCTCAACATGCAGTTTAGTATAACATCAACAAGCTCAACATGCATCATGCATTATTCTAAACAAGCTCAACATGTATCAGTATATATATTTTAAACAAGCTCAACATGCATTTTAATGATTACAAAAAATTAATAACATCAATACCTGAATAATGGTTCGAAGAAAGATGAAATGCAAAGAAAAGAGCGAACGGAGAAATTTCACAACAATAAAGTTCACAGAAAAACGGTTTTGAAGAAATACGTAATGAGGGTTACGTATTTCAATGAAAATATAAGGTTCGAAATGATCTTGGATGGAAATAAGGTTCGAAATGAAGGAGATGATCGTGGAAATACAGTTCGTAATGGACGGGATTATAGGGTTTGCAAAAGAAGAGAAGAACGATGAAGGTTGATATGATAGTGTAGTTTACGTAATGAAGAGGAAACTGAAGAGGTTACTGTTATATATATAACCCTTTTACAGTGCTTTTTTATAACCCTTTTACAGCGCTTTTCCAAAGAGCGCTCTAATAGGCCTTAGCCTTTTACAGTGCTTGTTATAAAAGCGCTGTAAAAGGCGTCCTTATTTAAATTTTTAAATAACTCTTTTACAGCGCTTATCCCAACAAGCGCTGTAAAAGACCTCATTGTTTTAGTATGTTATTTAATGTTTTTTTTAAAAGCCTTTTACAGCGCTTGTTCAAAGAAGCGCTGTAAAAGGCCTTATTATTTAAATTTTTAAATAACTCTTTTACAGCACTTATCCCATTTAAACAAGCTCAACATGCAGTTTAGTATAACATCAACAAGCTCAACATGCATCATGCATTATTCTAAACAAGCTCAACATGTATCAGTATATATATTTTAAACAAGCTCAACATGCATTTTAATGATTACAAAAAATTAATAACATCAATACCTGAATAATGGTTCGAAGAAAGATGAAATGCAAAGAAAAGAGCGAACGGAGAAATTTCACAGCAATAAAGTTCACAGAAAAACGGTTTTGAAGAAATACGTAATGAGGGTTACGTATTTCAATGAAAATATAAGGTTCGAAATGATCTTGGATGGAAATAAGGTTCGAAATGAAGGAGATGATCGTGGAAATACAGTTCGTAATGGACGGGATTATAGGGTTTGCAAAAGAAGAGAAGAACGATGAAGGTTGATATGATAGTGTAGTTTACGTAATGAAGAGGAAACTGAAGAGGTTACTGTTATATATATAACCCTTTTACAGTGCTTTTTTATAACCCTTTTACAGCGCTTTTCCAAAGAGCGCTCTAATAGGCCTTAGCCTTTTACAGTGCTTGTTATAAAAGCGCTGTAAAAGGCGTCCTTATTTAAATTTTTAAATAACTCTTTTACAGAGCTTATCCCAACAAGCGCTGTAAAAGACCTCATTGTTTTAGTATGTTATTTAATGTTTTTTTTAAAAGCCTTTTACAGCGCTTGTTCAAAGAAGCGCTGTAAAAGGCCTTATTATTTAAATTTTTAAATAACTCTTTTACAGCACTTATCCCATTTAAACAAGCTCAACATGCAGTTTAGTATAACATCAACAAGCTCAACATGCATCATGCATTATTCTAAACAAGCTCAACATGTATCAGTATATATATTTTAAACAAGCTCAACATGCATTTTAATGATTACAAAAAATTAATAACATCAATACCTGAATAATGGTTCGAAGAAAGATGAAATGCAAAGAAAAGAGCGAACGGAGAAATTTCACAGCAATAAAGTTCACAGAAAAACGGTTTTGAAGAAATACGTAATGAGGGTTACGTATTTCAATGAAAATATAAGGTTCGAAATGATCTTGGATGGAAATAAGGTTCGAAATGAAGGAGATGATCGTGGAAATACAGTTCGTAATGGACGGGATTATAGGGTTTGCAAAAGAAGAGAAGAACGATGAAGGTTGATATGATAGTGTAGTTTACGTAATGAAGAGGAAACTGAAGAGGTTACTGTTATATATATAACCCTTTTACAGTGCTTTTTTATAACCCTTTTACAGCGCTTTTCCAAAGAGCGCTCTAATAGGCCTTAGCCTTTTACAGTGCTTGTTATAAAAGCGCTGTAAAAGGCGTCCTTATTTAAATTTTTAAATAACTCTTTTACAACGCTTATCCCAACAAGCGCTGTAAAAGACCTCATTGTTTTAGTATGTTATTTAATGTTTTTTTTAAAAGCCTTTTACAGCGCTTGTTCAAAGAAGCGCTGTAAAAGGCCTTATTATTTAAATTTTTAAATAACTCTTTTACAGCGCTTATCCCATTTAAACAAGCTCAACATGCAGTTTAGTATAACATCAACAAGCTCAACATGCATCATGCATTATTCTAAACAAGCTCAACATGTATCAGTATATATATTTTAAACAAGCTCAACATGCATTTTAATGATTACAAAAAATTAATAACATCAATACCTGAATAATGGTTCGAAGAAAGATGAAATGCAAAGAAAAGAGCGAACGGAGAAATTTCACAACAATAAAGTTCATAGAAAAACGGTTTTGAAGAAATATGTAATGAGGGTTACGTATTTCAATGAAAATATAAGGTTCGAAATGATCTTGGATGGAAATAAGGTTCGAAATGAAGGAGATGATCGTGGAAATACAGTTCGTAATGGACGGGATTATAGGGTTTGCAAAAGAAGAGAAGAACGATGAAGGTTGATATGATAGTGTAGTTTACGTAATGAAGAGGAAACTGAAGAGGTTACTGTTATATATATAACCCTTTTACAGCGCTTTTTTATAACCCTTTTACAGCGCTTTTCCAAAGAGCGCTCTAATAGGCCTTAGCCTTTTACAGTGCTTGTTATAAAAGCGCTGTAAAAGGCGTCCTTATTTAAATTTTTAAATAACTCTTTTACAGCGCTTATCCCAACAAGCGCTGTAAAAGACCTCATTGTTTTAGTATGTTATTTAATGTTTTTTTTAAAAGCCTTTTACAGCGCTTGTTCAAAGAAGCGCTGTAAAAGGCCTTATTATTTAAATTTTTAAATAACTCTTTTACAGCGCTTATCCCAACAAGCGCTGTAAAAGACCTCATTGTTTTGGTATGTTATTTAATGTTTTTTTTAAAAGCCTTTTACAGCGCTTGTTCAAAGAAGCGCTGTAAAAGGCCTTATTATTTAAATTTTTAAATAACTCTTTTACAGCGCTTATCCCAACAAGCGCTGTAAAAGACCTCATTGTTTTAGTATGTTAGATAATGTTTTTTTTAAAAGCCTTTTACAGCGCTTGTTCAAAGAAGCGCTGTAAAAGGCCTTATTATGTTATTTTTGTGTTTTGTTATATTTTTTTTTAAACAAGCTCTGCAAAACCCACATAGTAGTAACTGGTCACCACCAAAATATCTTCCTCTTCACCAAACTCCACCTCAAAGTCCTTTTATGCATCTTCTTCGCAAACATCAAAGCTTACTCTTTCAATCTCCACCTCAACACCCATTTTATCTCTTTACATTCCCTTTCATTCTTAAATCGTAACTTGATCTTCAAGTTCATTGCCATGTTGATCTTTAGGTTCTTAAATCGTAACAATGTGTCTGATGTTTTTGTTAACAATGGGTCTGATATTTTTGTTAACAATGGGTCTGATGTTTTTGTTAACAATGTGTTTTTGGGGATTCCCATGATGCGTACAAGGTGTTTGAAGAAAATCCTGTTAGAGAAAGTCATGTTAGGTATCTGATGAATATGATTTTTAAAGAATTAATTATTTAACACATTAATTATTTAATGTCATATATTAATTATTTAATATTTAATATATTAACATATTAATTATTTGAAGAATTAATTATTTAACACATTAATATATTAACACATTAACTATTTAATGTCATATATTGTAAAAATTGTTATATACTTATACGTTAAATACCCATCTACGTTGTCACACTTGGAAGGCCTCGGTTCGAATATGAATTAAGTGAACTTCGTAAATGTAAGCGTCTTTAAACTACAAGAGTCTTTTACAGCGCTTTTGGATGTAAGCGCTGTAAAAGGGCCTTTTACAGCACTTGGTAAGAAGAGCGCTGTAAAATGTCTCATTATTTTATTTTTAAAAGGCTTTTACAGCGCTTTTTTAAAAAGCGCTGTAAAAGGCATGCACTTTTTTTACATGCATAGTTCTTAAGAATTGAAATTGTCCAAATTTACATAAACATGCACTTAGACAACAATAATTCAGATTAAAATAATACCACAATAATTCAATAGAACCAGAATAGAACAATAATTCAGATTACAACAATAAAACCAAAATAGAACAATAATTCATATTACAACAATAATTCAGAATACATGCATGGCTTATATAAAACGATTAAACATGTACATTAAGATGCCCTTCTTCTTTTCCTGGTGGGATTCACATTTGTTTGTCCATTTACAATACGAAACGATGGATTAATCCAAATTCCCTCGTCATGATCATCTCTAAGATATAAACCATCATCAGTTGAATCAATTTCATGTGGTTGTTATGATGTTACAAATAAAAGATCATTACCAACATCTTCATCATTATTGTTATCATCACTTATTTTATTGGTTGATAGGACAACAGACCATTTATCATCAGAAGGATCAGTGACATAAAACACTTGTTGAGCTTGCGACGCTAAAATAAAAGGCTCGTCTTTGTATCCCACCTTATTAAAATCAACAAGCAAGAATCCTGACTCATCAATTCGAACGCCATTATTATTATCGACCCACTTGCAACCAAATATGGGAACACGAAACATTGTGTAGTCTAACTCCCACATGCGCTCGATAACCCCAAAATATGATAGATTTGCATATATTGGGTTTTTGTCTTTTGCACTGGAGACATGCATCGCTTCAGCTACGAGAGTGACTCCACTATTTTGCATAGTGGTCTGATTATCTTGTTCTTTGGTATAAAATGTATAGTCGTTAATAACATAATCGGTGTAAGAAAAGACATGTAAGCTCGGACCATTTGCTAGCCACCTCAATCTCTATGAAATTGATCCGGGATCTATATCAAATTTTGACTTTATGTGATTTTGTAACCATGTTATAAAACTTCGATTGTGCTCTCGAGTTATCCAATTTTGATTCCTATTCATGTTCAAACGAGATAATTGATCCATGTGTATTGTAACATACGGTTGAACCTCATCATCATTGTGCAGAACATACAATTGTGCCTGGTCCCATTCTGTCCTTGATATAGTCAGCAGTCTCCTTCCAATTATCCCTTCTCCTAATATTCTTCCCGAATGACGAGACTTGGGAAGCCCTATGGATTCAACATTGGATAGATATTCGGTACAAAATTCAGCAGCCTCTTCAATAATGTATCGTTCAGCAATACAACCTTCTGGTCGACTTCTACTTTTTACGTACCCTTTTAATATTTTCATATATCGTTCTATCGGATACATCCATCTCATATAAGCTGGCCCACAAAGTTGTGTCTCCTTAACCAGATGAACAGTAAGGTGAACCATTATATCAAAAAACGATGGTGGGAAATACATTTCAAGCTCACACAAAGTAACAACAATTTCCCTCTGCAATGTCGGTAATTTCTGAGGGTCGATCACTTTACTACAAATTTCCCTGAAGAAGAAACATAATCTAGTTAAGGCTAGTCGAACTTTTTCAGGTAAAATGGAACGTATACCTATTGGTAGCAAATGCTCCATTAGAATATGACAATCATGGGTCTTCAAACCTTTTAACTTGAGGTCTTTCATACAAACCAAATTTTTAATGTTCGAAGAGTATCCTTCTGGAACTTTAACTTCGTGTAGAAATTTACATAAAACAATTTTTTCCTTTCTAGATAGAGTATGAGCGGCTGGAGGTAGATATGTGCGATTTCCTTTCTTTACTAGAGCCAATTCATTTCTTATTCCCATATCGACCAAGTCCAATCTTGCGTTGATGCCATCTTTAGACTTTCCTGGAACATTGAGTAATGTACCAATAACACTATCAAATGCATTTTTTTCAATATGCATCACATCAAGGAAATGTCTTATATACAATGACTTCCAATATGGCAATTCAAAGAAAATTGACTTTTTCTTCCACCCAGATTTGACTAGCTCTCCCGCAAAAGGTTTGCCAAATTTATTAGTCATTCCTTGTACTTTTTCAAGTATTTGATATCCAGTCGGTGCTAAAGGAGCTTTACCTTCCTCTGATTTTCCATTGAATGCAATTCTCCACCCACGATACTGATGACTATAAGGTAAAAATCTACGACGTCCAAGAAACACATTCTTCTTACAATGTTTCAACCGCATCCAATTTGTACTCTCTTCACATATAGGACATGCACACTGACCTTTAATGCTATATCCTGATAAATTACCATATGCTGGAAAATCATTAATTGTGCCGAACAACATAGCCCTCAAATTGAAACATTCTTTCTTATACCCGTCATAAACTTCCACACCTGTCTCCCACAAACGTTTTAAATCTTCGATTAGAGGAGTCAAGTATACGTCGATATCATTCCCCGGTTGTTTGGGTCCAGAAATTAACAAAGACAACATCATAAACTTACGCTTTATACATAACCATGGAGGTAGGTTATATATTACCAAAATCACAGGCCACGTGCTGTGTGAGATGCTTTGAAGACCATGTGGATTCATTCCATCAGTAGAAAGTACAAGTCTTAGATTTCTTGACTCTATCCCGAATTCAGGATACTCGTGATCAATTTTTGCCCATTGTGGGGAATCTGCAGGGTGTCTAAACATTCCATCTCTAATTCTTTCATCTGCATGCCATGTCAAGTGTTTTGAATCTTCTTCACTGCGATACATGCGCCTAAATCTTGGTATTATAGGAAAATACCACACGACTTTTGTTGGGGTAGATTCT
This sequence comes from Cicer judaicum, assembly GCA_037974835.1. NCBI lineage: Eukaryota > Viridiplantae > Streptophyta > Magnoliopsida > Fabales > Fabaceae > Cicer > Cicer judaicum. Next base: position 6,047,247 of record JBBPBS010000629.1, on the reverse strand, counting down.
ATCTTCTTATATCGAGAGACATTGCATTTCGGACACGCCTTAAGTAGTTCGTATTCATTTCGAAATAAAATGCAATCGTTAGGATACGCAAGAATCCTTTCGTAACTCATGCCAATAGAACACAAAATCCGTTTAGCCTCGTAGGTTCGACTGGGAAGTTCATTATCATCTGGTAACATATCTTTTATGAGTGTTAGTAATTCTGTAAAGCTTTTATCTGACCATCCATTACTCGCTTTTAAGTTGTACAACTTTAATAACGCCGACAGTCTTGTGAATTTAGTACAACCATTATATAATTCTTTCTCTGCATCACTCAACAAACTTTCAAACATTTTAGGACAATCTCGAAGATCTTCTTCAACTGCTTTTGCGATCTCATTAACTCGGTCTGGCTCATATGTATCTGTATCGAAGTCAGTTGAAGCATGTGTCGAACTATTCTCAAAATTAATGTTTCCTTTTTTTTCTCACCATGTCTTATCCAACATGTGTAGCTTTGATCAATTCCATTACATACTAGATGTCCTTCTAATTCATCTTCTCTAACACGTTTTCCAAAACAACATTTTAAACAAGGACAAACTACTCTATTTGGATCTTTTGCATTCTTCACTGCAAACTCAACAATCTCCTTCACTCCAATTTCATACTCTTTTGACAATCGATTGGCTGACATCCATTTCCTATCCATATTATACCACCTATATAAATGCAGTTACAAAACTAATAAGCTTTCAAAACAATTCAACAAGTTTCAAAAAGAAACAAATTAATATCAACTAACAATTTCAAAACAGAACAGATCATATGGTATGAGTATTTGACAATTTTTTACAATTTCAAATTTACATAAACGGATCATGTGTATATATGTGTAGAATTAAAAAACTAGGGTAGAGAATATTGACAAAAACAGGACAGATCATGTGGTATGAGTTTTTGACAATTTTTGACAATTTAAAATTTACATAAACGGATCGTGTGTATATATGTGTAGAATTAAAAAACTAGGGTAGAGAATATTGACAAAAACAAATTAAAAAATACCTGAGACAACGTAGATGGTCGCCCACGTACTGTGTTTAGAATAATATTATGGTTTAGAATAATTCATGACACAATACGTATATGAGAGTTTCCAACGTATATAATTATTTGAAAGATGCATTTTACAGCGCTTGTGAAAAAAGCGCTGTATTAGGTAGGAAAATTCAATGAAGCGCATGTATTTTACAGCGCTTGTGAAACAAGCGCTGTAATAGGTAGTTAAAATAAATGAAGGCGCATGCATTTTACAGCGCTTGTGAAAAAAGCGCTGTAACATAATACACGGAAGCGCTTCATTTTACAGCACTTTTTTTACAAGCGCTGTAAAAGCCTTATAACGTTATGCGCAAATGTTATATGACCTACAACAGCGCTTCTTTTACAGTGCTTGTCATCAAAAGCGCTGTAAAAGGCTCCGTGATTTTTAAAATAGATTTACAAAAGCGCTTGTGTTTATGAAGCACTGTAAAATGCGCGCTGTTAAATGTCATTTTTGGCGTAGTGAATAGGTTTTGATAATAGTAATTTTGGTTAATTTGACAACCGTCGTGCAATATTAATTATGTTTTGTTGATAAGATCATTTACTATTTATTGCTGAGAAAAAATAACTTGAGTGAACTAATTTAAAATATAATAAAAAGTAGAAAGAATAAAGATTTGACTAATTTAAAACGAAGAGTTCAAATGATAAACGAATCAATAATTAATATTATATGTATATTTATATAAAAAAATTATTACCTTCTTTCCTATATGTAAAATTGTCTTGTAATAAAATTTTATTGTCCTTTTTTATAGGACTCTTTTCAAATTATAAGATGTATTAATTATTTTTTATTTATAAAAATACTCATAATTAAATGAAATAATTAAAATTTCATTCACTTCGTACTCTTTAATAGTGGAAGGACAATTTTAAAAACAAACAACATACATATAAAATGATCATGTGTTTTGTAAAAAAATCTCTATAAAATCTCTATATGACCAATGAAAATTACCTTCATTGAATTTTAAATAAGATGTTGATTTCAGGAGTTGTCAAATGAAAATCTAGGTATACAAATTTTTGTTTCGATATTCCTTCTTGACAAAACATTTTTTTTTTAAAATATTTTTTTTTATTTTTTTTTTTATAATTAGTCGAGCTTTATTGTACAATCCAAAAGTTTGATCTATATTTTTCAACAATATAGCTAATATTTCCACCTTTATTTTTACCTCGTGATTTGAAACTCCAAAAGCATTAATTGTGTGCAAGAATTCCAAGAAGATACATATACACATGGTTTAGAGATTAAACAACTATAACCATTACAATATTGAACTCATAATTTTGTGATAGTGACCATCTCTAATATAAAATTTAATGATTATAATTATATCACAGGGAGAGTTGAATTATGTTTGACAAAGTTAATAACTTTTTGTTAATTTGATGAAAGTTGGTTGATTTTTATGAATTACTTAGATAACAAGCAATCGGGGTCCAGAGACAGTAAACAATGAAAGCGTAAATAATTGGACACATAGATTTATACTGGTTTACCACTAACTTGACCACGTACAATCCCCTCATTCATAAGGCTTTAATTTACTAATTCAAATACTTAAATTACAAAACACCTGACCCTCTATGAGCCAAAACTCTATGAGCCAATTATTCTCCACACAACATGACAATTCTAGATTGTTGAAGGCACATTAACACCTCGACCCTTCACGTCAAGTCTTCTCCACACAATTTGACAACCCCAAATTATTGAAGACACATTAACAACACTAACAGATTTTATTACAAAGGTTTGGAACATAAGTAGTTGTTTCGAATAAAGATGATTGATGACTCTTCATCATATGCATATTTTTCCACAGTTTTAAGCTGGTCACAAAGTTTTGTGAGGGCTTTTACAGCCACAAAGTGTGAAAAACAGGTTGGCATTTGTGAGGGCCTTTGCAACCACAAAATGATGCATTTGTGACGGTTTTTGTAGCCACAAAAACCTGTCTTTGTGAGGGCATAGACCGCCACAAAGGACAAACTAATTTTTTAAAATTGAGCCTTTGTGAGGGCCCAGGCCGCCACAAACTCCCTCCTTTGTGAGGGTTTAGGCCGCCACAAATATCATGCTGATTAAAAAAATATATATTTTGTGAGGGCTTAGGCCGCCACAAAATATTACGCATTTAAAAAATTAATTTTAAAATTTAAAATTAATAGTTTATTATAATATTATATATAATAAATTAATATAAATATAATATTAAAATTTAAATTATAATTAAATTAAAACTTAGATTAAATTTAAAATATAATATCATTATAAATTAAATTTAATATATAATAAACTAATCGTAACATAATTAAAAATTTAAAATAAAATAATTAAATTATAATTAAAGATTCATTTAAATTACAAATAAAATTAAAATTAAAATATTAAAATTAAAATATTAAAATTAAAATAAAATTAAAATATTAAAATTAAAATTAAAATATTAAAATTTAAATAAAATTAAAATTAAATATTAAAATTAAAATAAATATTATATATAAAAATATAATATTAATAATAATTAAAGCTAGTAATTACCACAAAATCAAATAAAACATGCATTCCAAAGTTAACAAATAATGTCTTACAAACCCAAAATTAACAAATAATGTCTTTAAAACCTAAAATTAAACACACAATAATTAACTAGGACAACATAATTAATATATATGTGTTCATACAACAGAAAAAAATGAAAGAGGAGTGGATAAATATATATATGATATGCTTGACCCTTTGTGGCGGCCAAAGCAGCCACAATGGCCAACGGATATAAGGCATTTGTGGTGGCCTGGACGGCCAGAAAGGTCAACTGAATTGGGCTTCCTTTGTGGCGGCCTTTACAGCCATAAAGTCCAACGTACACTTGCCTTTGTGGCGGCCTATGCAGCCACAAATGCACATGTCACCTCACTCCTTTGTGACGGCTTTGCCTCTCGCAAAATTTATTTTTTGTGGCTGTAAAAGCCCTCACAAAATCCTTAAAAATTTAACTGAATTTTGTGACTGCCTAAGCCCTCACAAAATCACAACGTTGTGATTTTGTGAGGGCTTAGGCAGCCACAAAATCTAGTTAAATGTTTAAAAATTTGTGAGGGTTTTTTCAGCCACAAATAAAGACCAATTTCAATTTTGGCATTTGTGAGGGCTTTTTCGGTCACTAATTTGTGAGAGTTTTATTCGGCCACAAAATTTTTATAAAGTTGGCCACAAATATGTGTTTTTCTTGTAGTGTTGTAAATTCTTCATATTGATTATGTTCATATTTTGTTTAGATTAAGTTTGTAAATTCTTCAGATTAATTATGTTCATATTGAGTTTGTAAATTCTTCAGATTAATATTGTTCATATTTTGTTGTAGATCAATTTTGATCAATTTTTTTTAGTAAATGATTAATATTTTCTTGTGATAAATCTTGATCAAATATTCTCCAAATTTTAATCATATCTTATTTTCGAATTGATCAAAGATTTTTTTTTAATCATAAATCAGAATCAAATTTTATTTTAGATTTTCTTTAAAAATATTTGACATATCTTCTTTTCAACTTGGTCAAAGATTTTTTTCAATTATAAATCTTAATCAAATCTTATTTTAGATTTTCTTCAAAAACATGAATCTTCTTTCATGCTATGTGAAGTCAAATATATTGTTATCATAAAATACGTTTATTTATTATGAAAACTCTAAATATAAAAATCAATTTGGTTCAACAATAATCATTATATTTTATATGCTTGAACCCATAAATTATATGTTCTTAATTGCATTGAGATCAATGTGAGTCTGTCACCATTAGAATAGCTAGCTAAGATCATTATTGACTTGATTAATGAATAGGTTTGTCCATGATAACGATGTATAAACGAGTATATAGCCATGTATATACATGATGATACAAACACAACATTGTATCTTAAGAGTAAGCATATGTCCTTTGTTGCATTGAGACCAATGTAAGCCACTCACCGTCATTAGTTTAGTTCATTGTATCATTTGTTTGATTCATGATAAATATAATGCATGCTTGCTTTGAATCTATAAATGCCACCATGTGCATGGTTTCATGGATGCTATGTAGCTTATTAATGACTATATCTTATAATGATTACTAAATCTAGTTTGCTACAAACAAAACACTACTAACGGATAAGAACATTGGTGTTAACTATAGCAGCCTGCGTTAAGGCTGTCTAAAGAATTGCATGATTGCATTGAAATGTTAAACTCCTACTTACATGATTACTTATCTATTAAGAATGCTCTAAATTGTATTATATATGATTAGATGGCCTTTAGAACATTGGTGGTAATTATAGCATGTTTTCCTTAAGGATTGTAGCGATTTGTGCATGTTGGTTTTGCCTTGAGAAGTTAAACAACTTCTTATATAGTGAATGAATCAAGCATGCCTATGATATGAGGCAAAGTGATGCATTTTCTATACTAACCAAACTCATCAAAACTTATACATAATCATTAATTGAATCTTCTCTGAATTAATACTATGATGAAATTATTGTGATGCCTTTAATTGCAATCAAACTTTCAATCCAGGCCTATCATCATTATATTAGTTAAGAGCATTATTACCTTGATTCATGAATTGCTTTATTCATGATAATTAGGTATAACTAATTAATTAAGCATGCTTGTAATATCTTTTAACCCACCATGCACATGATTTCTTGCAAGATGTGTAGCTTAATAATGACATTATCTTATAATGCTTATGATTATCTCATTTAACTAAACGTTCCGAATTCTTGAGTAGTGCAACCATGTTCACATGCATACCATACATATCTTGCTATCTACAATCTAAAAAGGCTATATTTAGACTAACACGATTGCTTTGGAGAAGCACAAAAAAAATTACATGATTGCTTAGTTATAAAGTAGTTGTTAACTAATAATTAGATAGGATTATATGACTTTATCATGAACTACCAATCAATCATGCCCAAATTATGAAGTAGAGTGGTATTTGTTGGCCTTTTAGAGGAAATCATCGTTAATGATTAATAGTTGGTATGTGCATTCTCTGAATAAATCATTGTGTGATAACAATTAATACTAACAATCATTAATTAACTTACAACAAAGCTGACAATCATCCTAATAATAATAGTAGGGTCCATTTAGCTTGGACCTCTATAAGTTTTGGTTCGTGTTGGACCTATAAATTTTACCTACTAATGAAGGTTTCATTCAATTATTTTATTATTTATACATTCCTCCACAATATGTATAAAAAATTTAATAGTTTCTCAGAACTAATAAAAATTATAAAATAAATACATTAAAAATTATTTATTTAAAAAAAATTGCTTATTTTCATCAGAATGAAAACCCAGTAGGACGAATAGCAAAAAAGTGGGTTCTTTTAATATTAGATTCTCTCTACAAAGCATTCTAGAAAAATATAAACTTGAGTTAGTTTTGATTTTTATTGAAGAGAATTTGGAAGTGAAGGGTTCAACTACAGAATTCATTTCTGAAAATTTCCTTTCCTCTCCATTTCAAATGTGTTGAATCGAATAGAGTTGCAGGAATATAGATTGGTGAAGAAATGTATGATATTTGGTTAATTCGCATTTTTTTTTTTTTTTTGACGATTTGTTCAAATAGAGTACTACTTTGGTGCTTTCTAAAGCAAAGATGATTGGTACTCTATTTGTGTTTTTTTTTTTCTCTTCAAAACAAAATAACAATAATTTTATTAAGATTTTTCAAACTTGTCATGCAATGGCCTATGACATAGCAAAAATCCATTAACAAAAAACACTGAAACAGAAATAAATTACCTTATTAAGTGGTATTCAGTCTTTGTTTTTATTTTCTGTTACTTTTATCGTTTTCTTTTTTGTTTTTGAATGCTTTGTGTTGTAGCTGATTTTCTTTCGATAATGAATATTATTACTAAGTTTATTAAAAAAAAATTGAAAGTAGTTTCAAATTGCCAAATTCAACAAAATTCAAAAACGGAAAACCCAACAAATTTAAAATCGAGATATCTACAATGAGAAAGTGGTGGTTGTTTATTTTAGTCAGTGTTCAATCTATTTCTGAAAACAATGTAGCAATTGCTTAAAGGGACAAATATGTCAAAAAAATGGTAAAAGAGAAAGTGTGAAAGAAGAAGAAAAATAGATTGAGTGTAGATAGTACACTGTAATATTGTGAAGTATATAATTTCATCTTTACCATTCAAATTATTTAATAATATATCTACGACTATAATTAAATTGGTCCAAATGATATATAATAGGTGTAAGGCTTGAGTTGTAATTGTATTTATGTGTTGGTACATAGTTGCTCTAACCTTGTAGTATGCAATTGTGCAAATTTTTAGTATTTTTGGTGTAAGGCTTGTAGTATTTTTAGTTAATATTGAGATATTTTGGTGTGGAGGAGTTCCAAGTGACTTTCTTGATTGTATTAAAGTGACTTCTTGATATTTTGAGTATTTGATTTATTCTATGAAACATATGTAATTGTGAAGGAGTTATAAGTTCTCGAAACCAAATATGGTGAATGTTGAGTTTGAATCAAATGTGGATAAAGTCGATTCGACACAAGTCTGTATGTTATTGTGTTTAGTATGTTAGATATTGGATTGTGTTAAAAATTATCACTAATTGATCTTTATTTAGGGATTGGAAAATCTTTTCTTGTTGGAGGATGAGTTTGAACAAGATGATGTTGGATATGAAAGTGAAGATCTTATCATAGATGAAGGTATAGAGGAAAGTACAAATGAAGGTGTAGGTGGATGTAGTTTTGACAAGGCAACTGTTGTGAATTGTTTGGAAGACATTTCAACCTTATCTTTTCAAGAATTAACTCTAGAATATTTAATGAAATACCATTTTTTGGATGTTGGTGTGATGTTCACATTTTACAATTGGTATGTTAGTTTTTATAGTTTTGCTGTACGAAAAAGCAAAGTTATGAGAAATAAAAATGACGAAATGACACAATAAACCTTTGTTTGTTATAAACAAGATCAAAGAGAAGAAAAAACTATTGTGTCTACAAGTCAAAAGTGTGTACCAAAAGCTTGCGTAAGATGTGGTTTTGAAGCAAAATATTGTGTCCATGTTGAAGCAAAAAGTGAACGTTAGTACATGAAATTTTTGCACAATGCACATAACCATAAGTTGTTGGATGACCAACTTATGGGTATGTCACCGGCACATAGAAAGATGACATGTCATGATATTTGGCGAATGCGCAACACGCGACATGTTGAGATGAAGACTACCCATATTTTTGGCTTATTTGCAAGTGAAGCTGGTGGGTTTGAAAGAGTTGGATTTCGTAAGTGAGACATGTACAATGAACAAGAGAGACAACACCTAACTTCATCAATTAATGCAAAAGCTGCGTGTGAATATCTTGACAGCATGCGTGCTAGTGATGAATCTTTGTTTTAGAGTCACAAAGTGGATAATAAAGGATTACTTTCACATTTATTTTGGTGTGATGGTGTAGCTCAGATATATTATGTGGTTTTTGGTGATGTATTGACATTTGATGCCATTTATAAAAGGAACAAGTATATGCGTCCATTGGTTGTATTTTCTGGTTTGAACAAGCATAACCAAAACATTGTATTCAGTGGTGCAATTTTCTACGACGAAACAGAATCAACATATGTTTGATTGTTTGAACAATTTTTGACTGCAATGGGAGGCAAAAGTCCAACATAAATTATTACCGATGGTGATATAGTTATGAAAAATGAAATAAGAAGGGTTTTTCCAAGTCTCATCACATTATGTGCATGACACCTTATACGAAATGCTTGCACTAACGTTGGAAACACTTAATTTGTGAAGAAATTCAAACAATGTATGTTAGGTGACTATGATGTCGGGGAGTTCAAGCGAAAATGAGATAAAATGGTCATTGATTTTGAACTACAAGACCACAAATGGGTTTGAGAAATGTATGAAAAAAGGCACATATGGGTCACTGCAATATACGATGTAAGTTGTTTGCTGGATTTAGAACAACTTCTCAATGTGAAGGACTCCATGCACAATTTGAAAGGTGTGTTAACTACCAAAATAATTTTCTTGAGTTTTTGCGTTAATTTTTTAGATGTTTTAATTACATGTGTTTTACTACAGTTGAGATAGATTTTGGGTCCATTCATGAAGAACCTGTTTTAGAAACCCATTGCCCCTAATTGAAAGAGTTGCTGAAAAGATATACATAAGAGAAATATTTCTTTTAGTTCAACACGTGCTTCGCAGAGCTTGCACATGCACTATTGTAGATTGTAGGCAAACAACATCTTGTTATTTTTATTCAGGTGTCAAGTGTATTCTTCTCCTACTACACTTAAATTCAAGTGCTCATGTGAGAGGTTATAGTGTTTAGATATTGTGTGTGAACATTTGGTTGTTGTGTTAGTGTTTATGAACATTGTCACTTTACCAAAAAGTCTTGTGTTAAAGAGATGGGCTAAGAATGTAAAAGACTCGATTCTTGTTTGTACAAGGAAGAACATGTTTTCAAATGAGCTTACTTTGATTAGCCAATTTTTGAATGTCATTGAACGTTGTAAGAAGATGGATGTGGCAGCTATTAAATGTGGAAAGCTTGAACTCATGTGTAGTCCCGTTGGCTTAATTGAGACACTAACAAATATATTAGAAGATGCTTTCATTAACAACGGTTCTACATATGTATACAATCATACTTTTTTTTATGAAACGATACTACACCCAACTCGTGTTAGAACAAAAGGATGTGGTGCGGTTGGATCATCTACACAACACAAAAAATAAGCGACAAGGAAGAAAACCACAAGCTTGCGGCTTATGTAGGGGTGAAGGGTATAATAGAAAATCTTGTACTCGTCAAACTCAAAACCCTTATTTCAATGATACACAGGTTGAGTCAAACCTCGTTGATGACAAGTATGGTCATCATAATGAAGAATATGGGAATATAGAAAATGTTGACATGGTAAATTATTACTAAATTGTATATATATATTTCATTAATTTGCATGAGGAAGTATTTTATGTGACCTTACTTAATCATCATTTTGTTTGCAGAATATTTGGTGGAGTTGATAGTGATTATGGATTGGAACTCACCAAGTTAGAGTTGGTTAAATGTAAAATCTAATTGTTATCTCTTACTTTTATTTGTATCTATATTTGTATATTTTGCTTTGAACAAGTTTTGTATTAAATTAAGGATTGTGTAATGACATATTTCGTTCTTCTGTTTGTGTTTGACTAAGTATTTGTGTATTATATATGATGCCAATTGTGTCTGTTCAAACTAACATGGTTTGTCGAGTCCTTATGGTTATGTATATTGGTTGTGCAATTGCATAAACACATATAGTGCTATGTTATTTACAACCACTTTTTTCAAGCTCCGTTATTTTGACATAAAAATAATAAGACAACAATTTATTTTATTAAATGTCATCACATTTTAGTAGTATTATTTTTATAAAACATTAGCCTATTGATGATTGTTGCTTGAAAATTATTTTTTTTAATTCATCAAAATGATTAGCGTAATGGTTAACAATAAAAGTTGAGTTCCTAAAAATATGGTCAAAAGATTTATTTTAAATATGATATTTTTTATGAGTTATTACAACAATATTTTTTTAAAAAAAAACATTAAAAAAACATTTGTAGATTAAAACTTACAGCAATGTTGGTTAAAGCAGTGTTGACAGAGGATAAAATTTGATTCTCTACAAATATAATAATAACACATTAACTACAATATAAATTATATGAATAAAACATAAATATATATTTTTATGTAGGAGGTTGCAAGTAAAAGAACTTATTGAGTAACACCACTAATTTCTTGTGTTTTTGAATTTGGATGTGCAAATTCATTTTTGTCCATAGTGGATAACCAATATAACTTATTATAGTTACTGAATTTTGTTTTATTTACGAATATATTATTATTAGTGTACTAGTGTGAAACTATTTTGCTAGTTTCAGCATGGGAGAAATAGAGATAGATGAATATGTAAAGTTGGATTTTAAAGTTGGTCAAACACTAAGTAATATTTTTTATTATTATTAAAAAAATTAAGATAAAGACATTATTAATTAAATAAATTCTTATTTATTTTATGGATTACTCCATCAAATAAATTCCTATACGTTTCATATTAATATGTTCCTTTATTAAAATAAATATTACTACAATTCAACTTTTATTTAACATTCTATTTAAAAATTTATTTTAAAAACTAGGTAATAGTCTGTTCAACTTTTCATAGTTGAATTTTTCAAATGAATTTTTCAAATTCAACTTTTTAGAGTTCAAGTAATATGACTACTCAGTTGTGGGCATCATTACTCGTTGTAGGCATCATTATAGGGATCACGTTAACGGTTAATTCCATCATCACACTTGTATGAACGATAATTTGAATTAATAAGAAATCAAACTTAAAAACAATTAAAGATAATAAACATTTAAAGAAACAAATATTCAACTTCGTACACGTTATAGGCATTACATATAATAAACTTTTCAATAGTGATAGTGACTACTCGTTATAGGCGTTATAGGCATTATAGACGTCACACTAACAACTATGTACACTACAAGAAAAAATAATTAAATGTAATAAACATTTAAATAAATAAATATTCAACTTAATTAATAAAATAATTAGCATTTAAACCATCCTCAAAATAACATATAATCAACTCCAACCTAATAAACAACATAATTAAAAAGTTTAAAATTAATAAAACAATTAATCAACTTAATTAACAACATAATTAACATCTAAATCATTCTCAAAATAGTAGGTAATTAAAAAGTAAAATTAATGAAACATATAATCAACTTAATTAATAGAATAATTAACATCTAAATCATTCTCAAAGTAACCGATAATCAACTCTAACCTAATAAATAACATAATTAAAAAGTTTAAAATTAATGAAACAAATAATCAACCTAATAAATAATTTAATTAAAAATTAAAATTAATTTCATCATCATACAAACTTAGATTGGACTAAACCAAATAACTGAAAATAAAAACTTAGATTCACGTTGAACGACACAACTATTAAAAAAGAACAACAATATTTCCTCGTTTCCGGCGTTTTGACCATTTTTGTGTGTACAGAATAGTCCGTTCACCACAACAATATTTTCAGCATATGTGGAGGTCTAACATTTGGCTTTCATTGATCCGTTGTTAGTGGCAAGTCTTAGCATTTGTGTGTTTCGATTGACAAAGAAGATGAAATTTAGTTGATGATATTTTCAATGACATTCAAGTATATGAAGTTGGTTGTAGAGATTTCAACTTTTATTAGTTATTCTCGTTCACGGTTTACAATTAACTCTTGCAAACCAACTACACCAACCAAAGAACAATATTAAATTAAAATTATGATCTAATTTATCAACAAATTGGTTAAATTTTATATAATTTTTTTACGTTAAGAAAATTAAAAATGAATAATTATTAATTATTACAAAGTTGCAAAAATTAAATTATATAACGATAATTGTGGTTTAATATATGTTAATCGGTGATGAATTTCGACTACACATGACATGAAATATGTTAAATAAATATGTTAATTAGTATAGATATTGTGGTGTAAATTTTTTTTTATGAGTTGAATTGTAGTTATTAGATTATAGTTGTCGATATATATAAATATTTGAGTATGAGATGTTAAGATGACATGCAATATATGGATATTTTTTTATTACACGAATTAACCTAATCAAATGACATATGCATCATGTAGATTGTATCATATAGATACTCATTGCATAACGTAGATTGGTAGGTGTATATAATCTAAAATTTATTTTATCAATTTTTTTAATTATTAAAAATGTATTATTTTTAATATGGTAAATTTTTAAGATTAGAACAGGATCCCCAAAATCTTTAAAATGAATTAAATACACAATTTTTGTAGATCAAGTTATAATCTAGATGTCTATTATAAAAAAAATAAGAGTTAATAATTTATAAAAGAAATTATAAAAATAACTACTATAATTATAAAATAAAATAAAATTTTCAACCTAAATCCCAACTAAATTTTAATTATATAAAATGTAAACAAAAATTTGATCTACTACCTCTCTCCAATATAATTTTGTAAATTTGATCTAACTCATCATTTTTGGAAAACTTTTACATGTTTACCTATAAATATGATTGAATATAGAGAATTAGTTAAACTTTATAGTATAATACATGTTAATCAATTGTGATGACATGTTATCTGTACAAGCTATCTTGTTACATGAATTCACCTAACAAAATGGTATACATCATGTAAATTGATATGAATCTTGTTACATGAATTAACTTAATCAAATGGTATGCATCATGAAGATCTAACAACACGTATCACCTAATTAGACTAACTACGACTTAGAAATTATAATCTCGATGATCCAATAATTCATTATCACCTAATTATACTAACTATGATTTAGGAATCTTAATTTCGAAGATCCAACCATATATTATTACCTAATTAGACTAACTACAGCTTAGGAATCTTAATTTCGATGATCCAATGATACAATCCCACATAATTAGATCAACTATGACTTAAGAATCTTAATTCCAACTATTTAATCGTAAATTCTAAATTTTATGGAACAACTACGACTTAGGAATCCTAATTTCGACTACCCAACACTTAATTCTAACTACATAGACAAACTACGACTTACAGATCTTAATTTCGAAAATCGAATAGGTCAATCTAATCTAATTAAACTAACTACGACTTAGGTAGCCTAATTTCAATTATTCAACACTTCAATCTAACCTAAATAGACTAACTACGACTTAGAAATTCTAAATTCAACTAACCAACATCCAATTCCAACTTAAATAGAATACCTACACTAAACGAATCATAATTATAACAATCCAACAATTCAATCTGACATAATTAGACTAACTACGACTTAGAAATCTTAATTTCAACGACCGAACCATACATTCTAACCTAAATACACTAACCACGACATATGAATCATAATTTCGAAGATTCAATCGTACAATATAATCTAAATGAACTAAGTATGATTTTGGAATCTTAATTTCGGCGATCCAATAGTTCAATATACCTTAATACACTAGTTACGACTTACAATTCCTAATTTCTACGATTCGAGCATTGATTCTAACCTAAATAAACCAACTACAACTCATGAATTTTAATATCAAAGGTTCAACCGTTCAATCTAAATAGACTAACTATAACTTAAATACAATTGTACCTTTTAACTTAAATAGACTAACTATAACTTACGAATCAAAATATCAAATATCCAATCATACAATCTAACCTAAATATATTAATTATAACGTAAGAATTATAGTTTCAATGATGCAACAATTTTTTTTAATTGTCCTTTCAATTATTACTTTGTATACTAATTTTAAAGTATTAATTTTACTTTACGTAATAGAAATAATACAATTAATTAATAAGGATAACGATAATTGATAAAATAATTATGTTTTCTATTAATAATCGAATTTTTACTAAATATACAAAAATGACACTTATTTTAAAATACTTATTTTTTATTTAAATAAAAAATATTTTTTTTGCAGAATCCCGTTTGCAGGCTTACTAATTATTTTTTTTTTTGGTTTGAACAAAACTAATAATTAATAATATAATTTTTCTATTCTTTCACGCATGACCTCCACAACACGTAATCCATTTGCATCTCCACCATTCCATTATCTTACTATTAAATCAAAGGCTACAGTTAGATTGGCCCAAAATGGACCAATTTTTTCATAGCTTCAAAATTTTATACTAAACCATAATAGTAAGTGATATATTGACATAATCAAAGTTACTTCAAGTTCGCATCCACATTTAACATCCACCTTTAGGCCTCATATTTGAAGTATATGTTTTTTTTTTCCCCTTAAAAAAACAACAGTTCCACTTTTTATTTTTCTAAGAACTAAAATATAATAAAAAATATTTACAATTAGTCGACCAAAATATAAGTAAAATTTTAACTAATTTTGTCTACTAATGTTGTTATTATCAAAATACCTTTTAACATAAATTTATTTTTTTAAATATGAAAAATTAAAATAAAATCAACGAAAATGTAAATCTATAAATCGAATTTTAAACTCATTATTTATAAAGAGAGTTTTTATAATGTTGTAATACGTATGCAAAATATCATTGAAAAGTATAAAGTAAAATTTCTTGTATGATAATTTTATAGAAAGTAAAATATTATTTTATATTAATTAAAAATTAAAATTTTATAGTAATTAAAAACATAATTAACTCAATTACAATATAGTAACTCGATACACTTTCTTTTTCTACACATGTTATAATGCAATTCTCAAATTTTAAAAGTTTTTCAAAAATAATTTGTTTTAATTCAAGTATTTATTTATATATTTCTTTTGTGAAAATTATTTTTATAATTATTTTATATGTTTAGATAGTGCCATTTTACAACTATTACACAAAGCCGACCCAAATGAGAGGCGGATAAAACTCTTCCTTTAGGCCTCGCCGCAACAACTTTACAGGTTATTTACGACGAGGACAATTTCATATTAAAGACATTCTTTTTCATTAAAAAGCATCTAATGATATCAAACAGATTATTTTTTCAATAAAAAATTTCTCTTAAAATATCATATTAAAATTTTCGGCTGAAACTTACTATCAATACAACAAAACAATAGTTTTTACACTTTGACCATACTTTCTTATTTAAATTTAATATTGACGTTTGTAACTTATATAATTTTTTTATAGTTATTAAATAAAGTATTAATAATTTGTTTACTAACTTTTAAAAAATCTCTTTTAATAATTTTGCTTTAAACCTCATAACGTATTGGGTCGATGTGGTATAAGGACGCATATGTGTCCCATCAAATATGATGCATCAAGATATTTTTCTATTTTATTTTAAATGCTCAATATATAGGCAATGATTAGTCTATATCAAGATATTTGAATTTGTTGTACTTAATTAAGATGTGTGATTAACTCTTTTTCTAACAATTTGTATACATCACTAGTATAATCACAAAATGACATATCCACTACGCAAAAAATGACATTTAACAGCGCTTGTTAAACACAAGCGTTGTTGTAAATATATTTTAAAAATAACGGAGCCTTTTACAGCGCTTTTTTAACAAGCGCTGTAAAACAAACGCTATTGTAGGGTCATATAACGTTTGCGCATAATGTTATAAGGCTTTTACAGCGCTTTTCACAAAAGCGCTGTAAAATGAAGCGCTTTCGCGTATTATTTTACAGCGCTTTTTTCACAAGCGCTGTAAAATACATGTGCTTTCAAATATTTGAACTATCTATTACAGCGCTTTGTTTACAAGCGCTGTAAAATACATGCGCTTTCATTCAATTTAACTACCTATTACAGCGCTTTTTGTACAAGCACTGTAAAATACATCTTTCAAATAAATATCATTTACTTTTAAAACAAATTTACGAACCCTCATCACCTCTACTTTGGAAACCCTCATATCCTCTACGTACTGTGCGGCCATCTACGTTGTCTCAGGTATTTTTTAATTTGTTTTTGTCAAAAAATCTTTAGTTTTTTAATAATTGAAAACTAAAAATTGTTATATATATATATATATATATATATATATATATATTAAATCTCTTCTACTAGTCAAAAACTCATACCACATGATCTGTTATGTTTTGAAATTGTTAGTTGATATTGGTTTCTTTTTTAAACTTGTTGATATGTTTTGAAAGCTTATTATTTTTGTAACTGCATTTATATAGGTCGTATAATATGGATAGGAAATGAATGTCTGCCAATCGATTGTCAAAAGAGTATGAAATTGGAGTGAAGGAGTTTGTTGAGTTTGCAGTGCAGAATGCAAAAGATCCAAATAGAGTCGTTTGTCCTTGTTTAAAATATTGTTTTGGAAAACGTGTTAGAGAAGATGAATTAGAAGGACATCTAGTATGTAATGGAATTGATCAAAGCTGCAAATGTTGGATAAGACATGGTGAGAAAAAAAAAAGGAAACATTAATTTTGAGAATAGTTCGACATATGCTTCAACTGACTTCGATACAGATACATATGAGCCAGACCGAGTTGATGAGATCACAAAAGCAGTTGAAGAAGATCTTCGAGATTGTCCTAAAATGTTTGAAAGTTTGTTGAGTGATGCAGAGAAAGAATTATATAATGATTGTACTAAATTCACAAGACTGTCGGCGATATTAAAGTTGTACAACTTAAAAGCGAGTAATGGATGGTCTGATAAAATCTTTACAGAATTATTAACACTCATAAAAGATATGTTGCCAGATGATAATGAACTTCCCAGTCAAACCTACAAGGCTCAACGGATTTTGTGTTCTATTGGCATGAGTTACAAAAGGATTCATGCGTGTCCTAACGATTGCATTTTATTTCGAAATGAATATGAACTACTTAAGGTGTGTCCGAAATGCAATGTCTCTCGATATAAGAAGAAAGAATCTACTCCAGCAAAAGTCGTGTGGTATTTTCCTATAATACCAAGATTTAGGCGCATGTATCGCAGTGAAGAAGATTCAAAACACTTGACATGACATGCAGATGAAAGAATTAGAGATGAAATGTTTCGACACCCTGCAGATTCCCCACAATGGGCAAAAATTGATCACGAGTATCCTGAATTCAGGATAGAGTCAAGAAATCTAAGACTTGCACTTTCTACTAATGGAATGAATCCACATGGTCTTCAAAGCATCTTACATAACACGTGGCCTATGATTTTGGTAATATATAACCTACCTCCATAGTTATGTATGAAGCGTTAGTTTATGATGTTGTCTCTGTTAATTTCTGGACCCAAACAACCGGGGAATGATATCGATGTATACTTGACTCCTTTAATCAAAGATTTAAAATGTATGTGGAAGACAGGTGTGGAAGTTTATGATAGGTATAAGAAAGAATGTTTCAATTTGAGGGCTATGTTGTTTGGCACAATTAATGATTTTCCAAAATATGGTAATTTATCAGGATATAGCATTAAAGGTCAGTGTGCATGTCCTATATGTGAAGAGAGTACAAATTGGATGCAGTTGAAACATTGTAAGAAGAATGTGTTTCTTGGACATCGTAGATTTTTATCTTATATTCATCAGTATTGTGGGTGGAGAAGTGCATTCAATGGAAAATCAGAGGAAGGTAAAGCTCCTTTAGCACCGACTGAATATCAAATACTTGAAAAAGTACAAGGTTTGCCATATTGCCATATTGGAAGTCATTGTATATAAGACATTTCCTTGATGTGATGCATATTGAAAAAAATGTATTTGATAGTGTTATTGGTACATTACTCAATGTTCCCGGAAAGTCTAAAGATGGCATCAACGCAAGATTGGACTTGGTCGATATGGGAATAAGAAATGAATTGGCTCTAGTAAAGAAAGGAAATCGCACATATCTACCTCCAGCCACTCATACTCTATATAGAAAGGAAAAAATTGTTTTATATAAATTTCTACACGAAGTTAAAGTTCCAGAAGGATACTCTTCAAACATTAAAAATTTAGTTTGTATGAAAGACCTCAAGTTAAAAGGTTTGAAAACCCATGATTGTCATATTCTAATGGAGCATTTGCTACCAATAGGCATACGTTCCATTTTACCTGAAAAAGTTCGACTAGCCTTAACTAGATTATGTTTCTTCTTCAGGGAAATTTGTAGTAAAGTGATCGACCCTTAGAAATTACCGACATTGCAAAGGGAAATTGTTGTTACTTTGTGTGAGCTTGAAATGTATTTCCCACCATCGTTTTTTGATATAATGGTTCACCTTACTGTTCATCTGGTTAAGGAGACACAACTTTGTGGGCCAGCTTATATGAGATGGATGTATCCGATAGAACAATATATAAAAATATTAAAAGGGTACGTAAAAAGTAGAAGTCGACCAGAAGGTTGTATTGCTGCCCTCGATAAGGTATATTTAATTAATTGAAATGTATGTTTAATTGATATGTATATTTAATTGCTGATTTTTTTCCGCTCCTAACTTTAATTTCACATTTATATTTAGATGCTAAAAAGTAATCCTAAAGGGAATGATAAAAAGATTCCCATAAACGAATCAGTTACATCTCCCGAAAAGGTTTGTCACATTTATTGCCTAAGGTTTGTCATTTTTTCAGATTCAACAAACTAACATTTAACCTTATTTTTGTAGATCCAATTAAATAAACCACCCGTACAGCCAAAAAAAGGCAGCAAACCTCAAAAATTGGAGGTTAATAGAGCTGCCAAATCACAAAGGCTGGGAGGTAATAAAGCTGCCAAAGTTGCAGCAAGAAAACTGGATCGGGGAAAATCGATCGCTGCTGCTGCTGCTCCTAAAATAAGTGAGCCATGCCTTGGTAAATACAGGGTGTGTCTTGACATCCAAGTAAAAAGGAACATGGGCAGCAGCGACGATTCGCGCATCGTACTCATGAATAAAGATATATTCGAAGATGAGTATTATGAATTTCTCGAAAAGGAGCACATTTTTGAACTTCTCAAACATAAGGAGCTTAGTGCTACTGTAATGAGCTTGTACATAAGGTAAAAAATACTTTTAATTGCATTTATTGGTAATTAATTAAATGTATTGGTAATTAATCTAGTTTAAAATTTTCATTGAAGGTTTTTGTATGAGAAGGTCGTGTGCACGAGGAAATTGTCAAATAAATACTCATTCTTGTCTCCGCATAAGATGTCGATGTGCAAACTCGATCCAGAAAATGTAAAGAAATACATTGTAGATATGTTATTAGTAAATATAGAAAATGATAAATTGTTCTTCGCACCATATAATTCAGGGCACGTAATTTTATCTTTTTTAATTGATGAGATTTTAATTTATTAATTGTGTATAAACAAAATTGCTTAACCAATTTTTTGTTGTTGTAGGGCACATTGGGTGCTATTTGCAATCAATGTGGTCTCTGAAGTTATATACTATTTGGATCCCTTGCATGGCAATTACAACAATCACTTTGAAATAAAGACTATGTTCGACACGTAAGTAATATTCATTTATTTCTTACATATATATATATATATATATATAAACAATGTGTTTGTTCATGCTATAATAATCACATTTATTCATTCGATAGTGCCTTAAAAGTTTTTCGAGCTCAAAGAGGTGCTACAGTATCGAAGCAAAAGTCTAATAACATTACATGGTCCCAATAAAGTGCCCTCGTCAAACAAACAACATCGACTGTGGGTACTACGTATTGAGATTCATGAAGGAGATTGTTGACAAGAATAAATCTATTATCCCAGAAACGGTACGGTATTTTCATTATATGATTTTCATATATAAATTATCTATATATTTGATACTAACTTAATATAATATGTTCAATTTTTATATTGCAGTACTTTGACAATTCCAGTCCATCATATTCTGAGGAAGATCTAATGGAATTAAAGGAAGAATGGTGTGAGTAAGTGCTTGAAATGAAAATTATTTGATTTTCTGGGAAATAGCATGCTGCTGGGCAAGGGATCTGAATATTATATGGTAGCTAGTGCATATTCTGTATATTTTGTTAGTTATTATATGTATATGATCATAGGACAATATATGAACATGCATATGAATATGTAGTTAATTAGATTGTAAATTAGGTTCAATGTATATGTAGTTAATTAGGTTGTAAATTAGGTTATATATATGTATCTGAATGTAGTTAATTCGGTTGTAAATTACAGAGTTACAGGGTTATATATATGTATCTGATTGTGTGAACTGCTTATGGTATTTGAATATGTTTTGTTGTGTTGTGTGAACTGATTGTGGTTGTGTTGTGTGAACTGGATCAAAATAATTTTGGATAAAAAGATAAAAGACAGCGCTTTCTAAAAAAAATGTCATAAAAAGCTAAAAAGCGCTTTTCAAAAATTTAATATACAATGTTTTTTTTTAAAAAAAAACACATTTTACAGGGCTTTTTTGAAAAAGCGCTGTAAAATATGCATTTGATGGACATTTTACAGCGCTTTTTAAAAAAAAGCGCTGTAAAAGGCACACACAATATATGAATTATGGGTCTACATTTTACAGCGCTTGTTGAAAAAAACGTTGTAAAAGGCACACCCAGTATTTGAATTATGGGTCTATATTTTACAGCGCTTGTTGAAAAAAGCGCTGTAAAAGACATACCCAGTATATGAATTTTATATGCACATTTTACGGCGTTTGTTCAAATAAGCGCTGTAAAATATGCATAATAATGCATATTATGTGCGCATTTTACAGCGTTTTTTTAAAAAAGTGCTGTAAAATGTGTATAACAAGCGCACGTTATATTTACATGATTTATAACGCTTTTTTAATTTATATATACACTTTCAGGATACAAAAATTATATTGTTAATTAATTATAATCATTAAATTATTAATGATTGACTTTTGCCATAATCATTTCTAAAATCACAATATAATTGATCATAATAGTTTAACACCATACAAAAATTTACCTCTTGTAAATAATATTGAATTTTAAATTTAACTATCTTTTAAAAATAATTATCCAATCCTTGTTTTTTATTAGAGAACAACATAAAATTAGTTTACATCGATGAAGCATAATACTTTAAAGAGCATAGAGATAGCACAATAAAACAAACACCTTATTTTCCTAAACGAACATCATCTTACTAATTTAGTCTCTAAGTTATTAAAATAAATTAAATGTTTGTTAATAATTCTTAAACTATCAAAACACTTTCAGTTAGTCCTTAAACTATTAATGATAAAAAAGAATTTGATCTCTCAATTTTTTTTTTATACACACCTTATCTCTTTTATCTTATCTCTAATTTATTTTATAGACAAAATAATATTTGTATTGAGTTTTTACACTTCTAAATTGTCGTATAGGATAAACAACAATGACCTAATGTCTTTAATGTTAAAATTAGACTTAAATTTATAACTTTTATCTTAATATTTTTACTAATTCTACTTCTAATTAATACTATATCATCATTCTCAATTCATTATTTCTTCACTTTACATTTCATAATTGGAATCAAGTTAATAAAGATCGTTTGATAAAATTATTTTAGTCTCTTTCATTTATTATATCTTTTTAATACATGGAAATTGGTCATGCAACAATTATTTTGGAACAAAAGAAATAATATTATAAGTATAAATATGGGGAAAAGATGCATGAAAAATAAACAATAACCATGAAAAATAGGAAGACAAAGAACTTAGAGAACTGAGAATAGAAGATTTTTGAACTCACCAGCAGATAACTTAAAGAAGTTGGGGTCTTGTTGATTTTGGGACTCATGTTGGCAGCCATAATGAGGGAGAAGAAGAAAATATTTTTTGTATTAGAGAAGAAATAGAAGAGAAGAACCAAATTTATTAATTGAGTTTAGGGTTTTATAAGAAAACTTGAAAAGTTAACAGATGTCTAATGGATGGAGAAATAGTTGAGACTTTTAATTGATTTTAAAATTTAATATTAAATGCAGTTTCAATTTCTTTATTTTCCTAATCCACAATTTTAGTCTTCTTATAATTTTGTATTGTAATTTTGATCTAATTATTTTTTAAATTCAAGACATTTAGTCCACCCCTGAATTAATTGATTTGGTAATTAAGTGAAGTGACATGTATTTGTCCACAAGTTAATGTAGAAGCCATGTCATATTTTTATTACTTCAAATATTTTTAATAAAAGCTTAAATTTTATATTTAATTTAAAAAATAATAAAATCAAAATATTGAAACAAATGAACACTAAAATCAAAAGAATAGAAAATGAAAAATAAAAATATAAAAATTCCTAAATTCAGAAAAACTCTCTACGAATTTAGAGGTTTTTATGAGGTTAGGATTCTTCAAATTATCTGATCTATATTATATTTGTTGAAATATGTTGTATAATTGAGAGCAATTGAAATTGAGAAGAAAAGAGAAGAAAACATAAAGTTTAGAAAACAAAGATTGATTATCAGTCTGGAAAATGTTATCTGTTTCTCATCAGTTACTTTCAAAACAGTTTTACACCCTTTTGTAGTATCTTACAAAACTGAATCTCAACTACTTTTTAACCTACTTCTAACAGTCTTAACAACTTCTTAACCATCCTAAATAAATTATTATCATATTACAATCATTTGGTTAGGATGTCAGCCTTTTGGTCCTTGGTGCTGCAATGTTCCAATTTTATTTTGTCTTTTGTAACTTAATCCCTTAAGAAGTGAAATCTTGTTTCTGTGTACTTGCTTCTTCCATGGAAACTTGGATTTCTTGCTAGGTCTATAATTTATTGTCTATCTTTATCTTCACTGCATTATTACTTCTCAGTCCTAGTTCTGCCATCAATTCTGCCAGCCATACAGCTCGACATGCTCCCATGGATGCAGCAACATATTTAGCTTCACATGTAGACAATGCGACTATGCTTTTCTTCCTTGAACACCATGAGATCGGTGACTCATTTTGTTGAGCCAAAAACCTTTTTGATGTATGTTTTAATGACAACAAACCTTATGGAATAAATGATTAAGTTTTATGAACAATTGTCTACTAATGATTGCACTTGAGTTTTATTTAAAGAACGTGAATTGCATAAATAAACAAGCAAGAAGTCATTCACTTCATCAAAGTGCATAAGTATCCAATCAATAATGAAATTATCTCAAAAGGAATGTATCATATATCAATCATTCAAGAGAATGATTATTACATCTTTAAGATAGCATCTTCATGAAGAAGATGGTCAAATACATTCATACAATAATCAATGATCATATTTTATGTTATAAATCAGAAGCAAGATCATTTAAAAGAAGCAAGATCAAGTCTGAGAAACGAAGAACATTGTTTACATTATTCTGAAAAACGAAGATCATTCTTGACATCATTATGAAAATCCAAGAACATTCTTCTTTACAAAGAACAAAATCTTCTTTAAATCAAGATTGATTTGGGCTACAAAAATACATCAATCTATATTGCAAATCACTAGTATTCATTACAAAGGAACATAATTATATACCCAAGATCATTTTTGACATAATTGCCAAAATCCAGCAATCACTCAAAACAATTGCCAAAATCCAGCAATCACTCAAAACATAAACGAAGAACGTTCTCCATTTTCACAACTTTAATCCAAGAACGTTATGGGTTTACAAAGAGCAAAATATGTTGTAATTTAATATCGATCTGGGCTACAAAAGTACATCTCTCTACACTACAAAACATTAGTATTCATTATAGAGGAAGTTAATAATCTACACAAGATTGTTTTGGATAGATTCGATCAAAGAGGATCAGCAAAGGCAAAATAAAACATCAAGATCAATCTTTAAATTGATGAGCTATGAGCAAGGACATCCATGACAACAAGGACATTGATGCCGCAATTTTTTTGCAGCAAACACATCATGTTTATGAGACAAATGACTGACACACATTATCTTCATAATTCAAACTCTCCTTTCTTGTGATTGACATTGTTACTTCATATTTATCATGAAAACATAGTCAGAGGTGCTCTTCCTATCATCTTTATCTTCACACCAATCTGCATCACTGAACCCAATCAAACCAACTTCAATTCCAACCTGCTTCTTAGCATAGTGTAGTCCTATCTCACTTGTTTCCTTGATGTACCTCAAAATTCTTTTAGTTGTCAAATAGTGAGATGTTATAGGCTTTTCCATGTACCTACTAACCATTCCAACACTGTGAGCTATGTTTGGCCATGTATTCACAAATATCTCAATCATCCTACTAATTGTTTGAATGTTGTAGAGTCAACCAACTCCTCATTGCCTTTTTTTGATAGGACCAAACTTGCTTCTGATGGAGTATCAGCCCCATTGCAGTCTTGCATCTTGAATCTCCTTAGTACATCATTAGCATACTTCTTTTGGTGCATAAAAGTTCCATTTTATTTAATTACAAAACTCAATACCAAGGAAATATGATAGCATGTCTAGACCAGTCATCTGAAATTCCTTCTCCATTTTGATTTTGAATTCATGAATCTCTGCTTCATTGTTGTCAATCAGCAATAAATCATCTACATATAGGCATATCAATAATATAGGTGATGCAACTCTCTTTTTAACATAAACTTCATGCTCATTGACTCATTTTTCAAATTGTTGCTTAATGAGGAATCTATTGACACATTTTTCAAATTGTTGCTTAATGAGGAATCTATCAATTCTCTTGTTCCAGGCCCTAGGAGCTTGCTTCAGGCCATATATTGCTTTCTTCAGCTTATATACATTGTCTTCCTTGCCACTTATTTCATATCTTGGTGGTTGTTTCACATACACTTCTTCCTCCAATGATCCATTAAGGAATGTTAATTTCACATACATCTAATGCATGGACCAACCTTTGTAGCTAGCCATTGAGACTATCATCCTTATTACTTCAATTCTAGCTTCTGGTGCAAATACCTCATCATAGTCCAGACTATGTTTTTGCAAAAATCCATTTGCTACAAGTTTGGTCTTGTACCTAACAACTTGCCCATTAGGTTTCAATTTAAGTTTATAGACCAATTTCACATCAATTGGTCTCTTGTTCACTGGCAGGTTCATCAACTCCTATGTCTTATTCTTCTCTGTGGCTTTGAGCTCCGTAACCATTGTTGCTTTCGATTTAGGATCACTCAAGGCTTATTCATCACTTATTGGTTCTAATTCTGCCAACAAAGCAAAATGTGTTAATTGTCTATCAACGTTGATGGATTTGTCAGATGTCACTTCATATGGTTGTAATCTGACTGAAGGTTTCCTAACTCTTTCAAACCTTATCACAGACTCAAGAATTGGCTGACTTGATGTTCTTGCAGGCTGACTTTCATCAAGTCGCACTACTTCTGCACTATTGACTGGACTAATTGAGTTGGCTGATATGTTTGGGTTGGTTGCACTGCTCGAGCTGGCATCACTCATTTTCCAGTCCCATCCTCTTGATTCATCCATCAGTATGTCCCTGCTTATCACCACCTTGATTTTGTCTGGATCATATAGCTTGTAAGCTCCAGTGGCATCATATCCCAACAACACTATTTGTTCCACCTTATCATCAAGTTTTTTTTCTCTCCTGTTTTGAACTAGCACATGCCTGAAGCATAATGAGTCAAACACTCTCAGATGATTCACAAACGACTTTCTTTGAGTCCAAGCTTTTTCAGGTGTCCTTGTGCCTAGTCTCTTGGTTGGACACCTATTCAAAATGTATCCTGCAGTTGATACTCTTCATCCCATAATTTATGAGGCATTTTCTTCCCTTTCAACATTCTCTTGGCCATGTTCACTATAGTTATGTTTCTCCTTTCAATCGTGCCATTATGCTGGGGAATGTATGGTGCAGTCACTTCATGCAATATCCCTTTGTTTTCACAAAAATCATGGAATTTGTGAGAATTAAATTATCCTCCTCCATTTGTCCTGATGATTTTCATACTAAAGCCACTTTGTTTTTCAGCCATTATCTTGATTTTTTTGTGTATCTCAAGCACTTCATTCTTTCTCTTGATTAGATATACCCAAATTATCCTTGTAAAGTCATCAATGAATGATACAAATTAATGATTACCTTCTATTGATACTTCTTCAAAAGAACCACAAACATCATAGTAGATTATCTCTATCATTCTTGTAGATCGAGTTGGCAGTTCAGCCTTGAATGAGTTCCTGTGTTGTTTGGTATGGCAACATTCTTCACACAGCTCCTTTGGCATTTAAATTTCTGAAATTCCTTGCACCATTTTCTTGTTATGCAACATTTGAAGACTTATGAAATTTAAATGTCCAAACCTCTAATACCATAACCAAGCTTCATTCCCGACTTCAACAACTAGACACTTCTTCTCATTGATTTGGATATCAATCTTTAAGGTTCTATTTTTAGACAGTGGTGCCTTCAAGATTTGTCTTCTTGAACTATCAAACAGTCTCATTTCACCGTGCTCCATCATCAAAAACTACCCCTTTTCAAACAGTTGTCCAAGGCTTAACAAATTGTTCTTCATGTTTGGCACACACATCATATATGAATGATTGTTTTCCATCTATCCTTTGAATCAACACTTTTCCTACTCCTTTTGTAGTTACTAAATTATTATATGCATATCTGATCTCCCTTTTCACCTTTTCATCAATGCTTACAAACCAATCTTTATGGTTAGTCATTATCTGATTTTGTTGTAGCCATTAACAATACCTCATCTAAGTCTGAATCCCCAACTGCCATTTGAGCTTCATCATCCCCTCTTTGAACCTTCTTCGATTTGCATTCATTTGCAAAATGCCCTCATTTTTTTATAATTGTAACATTTGATTCCTTTCTTGTTGAATTTTTTCTTTCCATTCGAATTATTGTTGTTGTTAACATTTTGGTTGGTCTTCTTGCTAACCTGGGCCTACAAGGCCTGTACTTGAGGTGTTGTGCACCTTTCTCTTACTCTCAGCTAATGCACTTCAAGAGAGCCTTGCAAATCTTCCACCTTCACCTTATCAAGATCCTTTGATTCTTCAATGGCCACCATAATATGATCATACCTTTGTGTTAATGTTCTAATGATCTTTTCAACAACCACCACTTCAGTTAATGATTCACATTTTTTCATCTAATTAACAATAATCTGCACACAATTGAAATAATCTGCCACAACTTCATCTTCTTCTATCTGCAATAGTTCATATTGCCTTATTAGCATATTGTCTATGAACAATATCAAACACTTCTTGAACTCCCAACAATGATCTCATTGATGTAGATCACATTTCTCAATTCTTCCCATCAAGAATTGGAAAATTCGTTGGAAATCCTCCTTCATTCATGTCTTCTTTCTTTTCTTTCACTCATACTTGTGTTTCCCAATTTTGATTCCCCCTCACACTTACACTCGTGTTTCCCAAGAATTATAACCCAAGCTTTTTATGTTAATTGTTGGAACAGGTTGTATAATTGAGAAGAAAAGAGAATAAAATAGAAAGTTCAAAAAACGAAGATTGATTATCAGAGAATGTTCTCTGTTACACCCTTTTATAGTATCTTACAAAACTGAATCTCAACTACCTTTTAACCAACTTCTAACAGTCTTAACAACTTATTAACCATCCTAACTGAATTACTATCATGTTACAATCATTTTGAATTAACCATAACTAACA
Organism: Cicer judaicum; assembly: GCA_037974835.1. Classification (NCBI taxonomy): domain Eukaryota; kingdom Viridiplantae; phylum Streptophyta; class Magnoliopsida; order Fabales; family Fabaceae; genus Cicer; species Cicer judaicum. The sequence goes on along the minus strand of JBBPBS010000629.1, from coordinate 6,018,881 downwards.
ATATCTACTGCAGATTTACATTTAGTCTGAAATTAGACAAGAGAATGCATGTAAAGCTACAACAAAAGGTGCCAAAATCAAGCATAAAACTATGTTCAATTTTGATAATTAAATGTGATTATATAAAAAATGCTTTCTTACCGTTATCGGTTAATCACAACTTAGAAAATAACCCATTTTCCTATCACTAATTGAATTAGTACTTAAATAAGTACCACCATTCATTTATTCCCACAATCAATTAAGTCACTCCTTGTACATTTGGCATTGGAAAGCATAGTGCATAGAAGAGTAATTCTACCAAATTGTGACTACACATAAGTTTCTCTCTTATTTGTTGGAAATTTACGCTTCACACTCTCGACTTTATTGAGCTCATCATTGGTGATGAATAACATAGTATCACATGTAAGGATTTTGTGGTACTTATGCGATTCACAAATAAAATTTTCTGTTATTGATTGTTATAAAATGTGGGTAAAATATATCTCGCAAATTTTTAATTTACATGAATATAACATATTAACCTTTTATTTTTATTTTTATAACAAATTGATTATTTATCTTTTTTTTAGTGTCAAGTTTATCTTTTATGTTTATAAATATTTACATCAATGATCCTAATTTCAAACCAACAAAATTAAAATTTAAAACTCTCTTAATGTTTTTAATGTTTTCAATAAACTCATGTAATTTTTAAGGAGTTTTGCTTGCAATAATCATAAGAATATAAATTCTCAATCATATTTTTTTAAAGTAATTAAATAAGAGATAATTCGAATGAGAAAAATTTTAAGAAACCAAATGAATAAATAGTCTTTCACCTATTCTCAATCACCTTCGAATATATTGCAAACAAAATGAATAAATATTCAATTTAGTTCCTAAACAAACACTTTCTATGCACTGGCATTGTAAATATTACACTATTCATAATTGTGACTTTTGAAATTGAGATTAAAACACTTTTAATGATCTGACGGTTGAGATTGAATGCAAAACACTTTTATAAGTTACTAAAACCACAATTAACTAATAATTGTTGCATTTGCAAAAACACAATTTGTCCAAAAAAATTATTGCTTTTGATTTTCAATGCAACTTTATTATTATTATTATTATTATTATTATTTCAATGCATCACTCTCTATTCATTATATTTACACTTTGCATTTATGGTTGTTTCATTATAATAATTAATATTATATACTTTGCTCTCAATTCGTTATATATTTTCTTTTTTTATTTATCATATTTTTTTAATTTATGTAAAATAATCAAATGTAATAATTATTTTAAAACGAAGGAGGTAATATATAAAGTATAAATATAAATATGGATAAAAGATGTATGAAAAATAAACAAAATAACAATGAAAAACAGGAAGACAAAGAACTTTCAGAACTGAGAATGAAAGATTTTCAGACTCACCAACAGAGAACTTCAAACAAGTTGGGATTTTGTTGATTTTAGGATTCTTGTTGGCACCAATAATGAGAAGAATAAGAAAATATTTTTGGTATTAGAGAAGAATTAGAAAAGTTAATGGGAAGGTCTATACGTATATTATGCCTATAAATTAAGAGGATATTTGGGTTTTTATTAGAGAAATTGAAAAGTTAACCAAAGGAGTAATTTGCTGATGGATAAATAGTTTAGAGACTTTTTAATTAACTAATAGTTTATTAATTAAATTGGTGAGAAATTATTAGTTTAGAGAATAAATTGACGGTTTATTCAAAATAAAGTTGTTAATAAAATAAATATATTAATTAATTTTCATACACTTTAAAAAAATAGTTATAATTAAAGTTTGGCGTTTTCACTAATCAAATAATGATTTTGACAGAATAAAATAATTGCACTAACGATGAATATAAATTAAATAATTACAACAAATTCAAACATTGACCATGATTAGAAAAAGACGTTTGAGTTTTCTCCTGCAATCACGAGAAATAGCCGTAGTAATAGTAGAAAAAGACGCTTCAGTTTCTCTAACAAAATTTAACTTCGTGTTTCGTACCTAAAGGACTGTTTTCCAATTTATTATCCTATTTAATAAAGGGTTTGTAAGAGTTCTGCTCCTTTTTTTGACTCCAATTTTTTTTTCAGTTACTTTTGTTTACTTGAAAGAAAGATTATGGCAAAAAAATACGAAGGACGTGCAGTGGGAATAGACCTTGGAACAACATACTCTTGTGTTGCTGTGTGGCTTGATGAACATAATAGAGTTGAAATTATTCACAATGATCAAGGCAACAAAACCACTCCTTCTTTTGTTGCTTTTACTGATGATCAAAGGTTGATTGGTGATCCTGCCAAGAATCAGGCTGCCTCTAACCCTGAAAACACTATCTTCGGTAAACTTTAATTATCCAATCTTCGAAAATTTTATGTTATTATTGTATTGCATTTTATGTAGTACCGACACTTCTGACATGACACCTACAAATTAAATTTCTGACTCAAATTATTACCGGTATTGACATGTTAGTGTAAGTGTTCTTGTGTCTAGGTCAGTATCCATGCTTTATAGATTGCATTGCTATTTTAGCCAAACAAATGTAATAATGCAAAATTAATATTGATATTATTTTTTCAGATGCTAAGAGGTTAATTGGTAGGAAGTTTAGTGATTCTGTTGTTCAAAATGATATAATGTTGTGGCCATTCAAGGTGATTGCCGGTGTCAATGACAAACCTATGATTAGTGTAAAGTACAAGAGTCAAGAGAAGCAATTTTGTGCCGAGGAAGTTTCATCTATGGTCCTCACAAAGATGCGAGAGACTGCTGAGAAATTTTTGGAGTCCCCTGTAAAGAATGCCGTTGTTACTGTACCAGCTTATTTTAGTGATTCTCAGCGAAAAGCCACCATAGATGCTGGTGCCATTGCTGGCCTTAATGTTATACGGATAATCAATGAACCAACGGCCGCTGCTCTTGCATATGGCCTTGACAAGGGAACCAATTGTGATGGAGAAAAAAACATTTTCGTCTTTGATCTTGGTGGTGGCACTTTTGATGTATCTATCCTAACAATCAATGATAAGGTCTTCCAAGTCAAGGCCACTGGCGGAAACACTCACCTCGGAGGAGAGGACTTTGATAACCGAATGGTGAATCACTTTGTGCAGGAATTCAAGAGGAAGAACAAAGTGGATATTACTAGGAATCCTAGGGCTTTGAGGAGGTTGAGAACTGCGTGCGAAAGGGCAAAAAGGGTACTCTCGTTCGCTGTTGTCACCACTATTGAGGTAGACTCTTTATTTCAAGGCATTGACTTTGTTTCATCGATCACTCGTGCTAAGTTTGAGGAAATTAATATAGACATTTTTAATGAGTGTATGGAAACTGTTGAGAGTTGTCTTACTGACTCTAAGATGAACAAGAGTATTATAAATGATGTTGTCCTTGTTGGTGGGTCTTCTAGGATTCCCAAAGTGCAACAACTATTGCAAGATTTTTTCAAGGGACAAGATCTGCGCATGAGCATCAACCCTGATGAGGCTGTAGCTTATGGTGCTGCTGTCCAGGCTGCTTTGTTGAGTGAAGACTTTAATAATGTTCCAAATTTGGTGCTGCGAGATGTTACACCGTTGTCTCTTGGTAAGGTAACAATAGGAGATGTCATGAGTGTGGTGATTCCTAGGAACACTTGCATTCCCACCAAGATGACAAAAGAATTTTGTACAGTTAACGATAACCAATCCAGTGTCTTGATTCAGATTTATGAGGGTGAGAGAACAAGAGCCAGTGACAACAATGAGCTTGGTTCTTTTACTCTTTCTAACTTTCCCCTTGCTCCTCGCAGCCATCCTTTTGATGTATGTTTTGCTATTGATGAAAATGGTATTTTTACTGTTTCTGCTACAGAAAATTCCACTGGCAATACAAAGAAGATTACAGTAACCAATTACAAAGAAAGGCTATCAACTGAAGAAATTAATAAATTTATTCAGGAAGCTGAGATCTACCATATTGAAGATAAGAAATTCCTAAAGAAAGCTGAAGTAATGAATGCTTTAGATTACTGTGTTTACAAGACACGTAATGCTTTGAAGCAAACAAAGCTTAATTCAAAGATTTCATCTAAAGACAAAGACAAGATCAATTCTGCAATTACAATTGCCACAAATTTGCTTGATAGTAGCCAACAGGTTGAGATTAATGTTCTTGAGGATCAACTGAAGGTGCTTGAGAGTATGTTTAAAAGCTTGAGAGACTGATTATTTAAGAGTTGTGGTTTGATAAAGTTTGCACTGAGTATATTACAAGCATGATTTGGGTATTCATCTAACTATTTCAGTTAACTCATTGTTCATTTGTTTAGTTTTCAAGTGTCTCTTTCAATGCATGATGATTAGCATTATGCATCTTTTTCCCTTTTTCTTTGACTTGATAAATACTTTCTAGAGTAGTATGTATGCATTTAGATAGCAACTCTCAAGAGCACTTAATTTATCTCCAAAGAACCAATAGGTTGGAATTTTTAATATGATTTGAATCTGATTTTATTTTTGTAGGAATTTTGGTTCCAAAAGTTAGCTCCAAAGTATTCATGCATGCTGGCATTTTGCAATGATCCAATTTCCAAGCCAAAATTAGAAAGTTCTAAATTGTGATTCTCTCTCCTTTTTGAAATAAGTACCTATAAACATGTTTAGGAAATGTAAAGGGAGTAGTAAATTTGTCAATTGGCTTACTGTATAGAATGCAAGTAGTGTAATAAATATCCATGTTAATCTATATTTCTCTAACTCTAAAGTTTATTAGAAATTTTCGCTTTTTCACTTAATGCAAATTAAAAAAAATAAAAAAATGGTTATAAGGTGCAGGGTTTTTGTAAAAAACTTGGGTTTTGTAGTAGAGGAACAATAATTATTTCATTTTTCTAAAGTTAAATAACAAATATGGAAATACTAACGGGCTGTTTGAATTCTTGAATAGACAAAATAATCATTTAATGAAAGGAAAATTTAAGGCATCGAAAAAGGGAAGAGAATTGATGAGGTTCTCTTTAAAACGTTTCGCGGTACTCTCTTAATTGATACTTATTATATAGTAATGGAAGCAAACTCACATATTTTTTCTAACCAATGTGAGACTTTAATATTTACATAATTGAAAGGTTTAATTGCAGTTTTGATCCCCCTATTTTAACTGAATCGCGTAGTTTCCCCATTTTGTTTCTCCCCAGTTTTGGTCTCTCAAACAGAATTTTGGTCCAAAATTTGAAGAAATTTCATTTTTTAAAGCCGTTTACACCATTTATGATCATATATTTCAGGTACAATTGTTCCAAATGAGATCTTGAGGCATATTAAAAATATGTTTATTTCTTTCCAATGTGTGACTTGAATTTTAAAATATGTTTATTTCCACTTGAATTTACAAAAATTATTTCTTTCTAATGTGGAACTTCAACAAACTTTTAAATTCACACAATAACATATTTTATAACATACTCTATGTTCCAACAATCCCTCACTTGAATTTAAATTTTTTTTCTTATGAAATAGCGTCAAACGCTTCTATAAGATCATGCATAAACAAATGTGTTTCTTGACTTGAACCTTTTATAGTAAGTAAGATTCAGATTCAACAAGAGTGACTCGTAGTCTTGAATTCTATCTCTGACATCAAACCCACAAACAACCTTTTCATATAGTGTATTCTCAAAAGTTTGTGCATTAATGGCCCTACACATGTATCATAATATAGTGAACGCTCTAAGAATTCTACCTCAAAATTCCATAAGAAGCGGCCCCACTTCCACATTCACATGTGTGACTCTCTATCAAGAGTACTCTTGTAGCTAAGTACTCCCTCCACATAGAGTATAAATTTCATTAAGAGTTTCTATTACCTATTCTTATCATCGCTTCAATAATCATGCTTCTCTGATTTATAATAGCATATTTATCTCATATCACTCAACGACTTGTTATTATCTAATTCTTAGGATCTCTAGTCTTTTAGGTCGGGTTACCATCATGAGTAACTCTATAAGCATTAGTAACATCCTTTTGGATGTATTTATGACCTTCTATCTAGCTAACCGTTTCGTCAAAGGATCTGCTAAATTCTCATAAGTGCATACATGATACACTATAACAATTCTTTTAAAAAGTATTTATCTAACAACGTTGTGCTTACGATGAATTTGTCGTCTCTTATTGTTGTAATAACGATTCTCAATCTTCGCAATAGTCGTGGTACTATCATAGTGGATCAAAACATTTGTCATAATGCTATCATTTCAAACTCCATAGTGGACTGAGCTAATATCATATGTTCTTTGATTTCCAAAATATAGTGGTTTCTTTGGAATCATTTGATAAGATATTTTAATCAACATCACTGTATCCTTCAAGGACTGTAGGAAATATTTGATAATGTAATCCGAGATTTATGGTCCTTTTTAAGTATCTCATTACTCTTTTGATAGCGTGTCAATGCTCCATAGTAGGTCTACTCGTAAACCGACACAAGAATCCCACAACATAGACAATGTCAGGTGTAGTACAATCAGTGGCATATCTGAGGCTGTCTCACATATTCAGTTTGTCTAACATCTTCACCAATGTAATTGAAAAGTTTCACACTTAGATCATATGATGTGCAAGCAGGTTTACCGTCAAAATATTTATATTTCTTTAGGATTGTTTCAACATAGTGAGACTGGTTCAAAGAAATTATATTTTATGTCCTAGTAATCTTGATTTCAAGGATTACATTCGTTTCTCCGAAGTCTTTCATATCAAAGTTGTTACACAACAAATATTTCACAATATTTATAGCATGAATGTTTGAATCAAATATGAGTAAGTCGTCTACATAGAGACATATGATAATGCAAATGTCATTTTTAGATTTGTAGTAAATACATTTGTCACTGTCATTCACTTAAAACTCATTCAATATAATCAAGTTATCAAACTTTTCATGTCATTTCTTAGGAGCTTGTTTAAGATCATACAATGATTTATCTAACTTATAGACTTTGTATTCTTGTCCTTGAATTACAAAACTTTTAGGTTGCTCCATATAGATTTCTTCTTTCAGGCCCCATTTAAAAAAAATTATTTTAACATTCATATGGTATATCACCAGGTTATGAATAAACCGCAAGTGATATGAACCCCCTAACGGATGTTATTCTAGTGACTTGTGAAAAAGTATCGAATAAATCTATATTTTCTCTTTATTTAAAACCTTTGGCTACAAGGTGTGCCTTATATTTATCAATTGATCAATCAAATTTTAATTTCTTTTTCAAGGTCCATTTACATCCTATTGGTTTGCAACCAAGAGGAAAATCTATTAAATGTCAGGTCTTGTTAGATTCTAGAGAATTCATTTCATTGTTTATTGCTTCTTGCAATAAATTTGCATCCAAAGATGACAAAACATTTTAAAGATTTGCAAGATCCTCTTCTAAAGTATAGATCGCATATTTGAGTCCATAATTTTTATCAACTATGACTCTCTTACTTCTTGGAGTTTCTGTTTTGCCTTGTTTGCTACTTCTAGTTACAGGAACATGACTTAATTCACTACCCCCATTATTTCTCCATTTAAAAGGGAATTTATTTTCATAGAAGTCAACATCATTTGACTCTATGTTCACTTTTGCATTTAGGTCATAAAACCTAAACGCTTTGTTCTTTACTCCATACCCAATGAACACACATTCATAGGCTCTACTGTCAAGTTTAATTTGTTTGGGATTGGAGATTCTAACATAAGTTAGACAATCCCAAGTTTGAAAATAAGACAAGTTCGGTTGTCTTTTCTTCACTATCTCATAAGGAGATGTTCTGTTTTTAAATTTATGAACTTTATTCAAAACATAACAAATAAGCAATATATTTTTCGCACATCAATAAGAGGCAATAGAACCAAATCCAGTAATCTCTTCAGTTGACATGGCAGAAAGAAACGTCTTAAAATTGTTATTTTTGCGTTTCAAAATCTATTTAAAAATCACAATTTATATCATCGAAGATATTACTGGGTTGAGATGCGGACTAGGTCGCTCTCTTTAAGACGTTTCGCTATATTGGAGTTCCACTGCACCGTAGAAAATTGTTCTAGAATTACACCCTCAATATGGCAGTTAAAGCCACTCTCAATATGACGATTAAAGTCATTATAATAATTGCTCTTAAAAATAAAGAGACTACAATATAACAACCGCTCTAAAAACTGAAGGGACTACGGTATAACAACCGCTCAAAATCGAAGGGACAAAAAGAAATGAGAGAAGTGACTCAAAAATTAGGCGAACAAAATATAGAAGGGAGAAAAAAGAACAGTGCAAAATGCACCTAACTTTGGTGTACATTTCACAATAGTTTGAAACTCATTATATAGTGATGAAAACAAACTCACATATATTTTCTAACTAATCTGAGACTTTAATATTTATAGAATTGAAAACTACTCAAAATAAGAGTTTTTCAATGTGAGACTTCATTTATTTTTTAATGTCGAGTTTGAATTTTAAAACATATGTTTCATTCCACTTGAATTTACAAAACATATTTTTTTTTAATGTGAGACTTGAATTTTAAAAATATTTATTTCTATTTAAATTCATAAAAAATATTTCTTTCCAATGTGAAATTTTAATATATTTTTAAATTTACACAATAACATATTTTATGTTCCTAACATATATACATATAATCAAAGTTGACGAGAGAAGAAGAAAGGTTGGCTTAGAGGCATGAGGACGAGAGAAGAAGAAAGGTTGGCTTAAAGGCATAAGGACGAGAGAAGAAGAACGGTCGCTTGAAGGCATAAGTGTATAATAATATAATAATAATAATAATAATAGCATGGTTTCAACCTCTATATGTATGTTTGTAAAAATAAAATAATAATACTCTATCAAAAATAATGTTAGTAAAAATAAAGTAAATAATATGTATATCATACTTTTAATATTTGTCCTTGTACATTTTTTTAATGAAATCCTAGTGCCTCTCATTTCTAATAAAATTTATTTGCCTTTCTTCGACAAAAAAATAGTGAATTTTCCAAGAAAAAACTTTTGCATAAAAAATAATAACCAAATCACTAAAAATTTAACACTCTCATTAAATAATAAATGTCGCATTTACTATAATATAAAACTTGTTTTATCCTAACCTAATGTATAAAAGATATATTTAATTCTTCTAAAATTTTCTATTCATAGTAAAGACTATATTATTATTTTTAAATTAATTTCTTTATTTGTATATTTAACTTTTGTATAGGAATAGCATAAAATTTTTTTTATTAAAAATTATAGGGAAAAATGCCAATCAACTAATTTGACTAATAATTAGATTATATTGTAGAAAAAACATTTAATGCCTCTTTCTTTCCCCGTGTCTATTCATTTTTATATGTTATTGATGTAGTTTACATAGTTAGATGTGTTGAGAGAAAATTAGTTATTGGAGATTTTTAAATTAATTTTGGGTTTCATTTATAAATTTTTCTATTTGAATTTAACAATTTCTTATAAAAATTAGTCTATTTTTATAAATTTTAGACTAAAAAAAATAAATTTGAGTCAAAATTGAAATTTTTATAAGGTTGAGGGATCATTTTGTAAATTTTTAGAGACCAATTTGCAAAATTAAAAATTAGGGATCAATTTATAAAAAAATATATATAGAGATTAATATGCAAATTTTAAAATATATAAGATTAAAATTATAAATTTAAAAAAAATATAAAAATCATTTCATGATTCATATATTATAAAGTACAAAAATTCTTAGATTTTAAATGGTGCTAGTGTATAATCCATGCGTCAGACAAAAATAAATTATGACATTGATAAATATAATGTTGTCTTAATATATATATATATATATATAAATTAAATAATGATATCACACTTAACCTATACAACATATAGGATAATCATTAAAAGATTTATCACTTTGATTGATAAATTATATATGAAACGAAAATAATGACAAAAAACATAAGGTCAATAATATAATATTCTTTTTATGGTTGAAGAAAAAAAATATATCATAAAGCCAACTCCAAATTTAGTGTTGAGGTTTTAAAATTTTCAACATAAATCAATTTTAAATTATTCAAATTGTCATCACATTACTCTAAATGATTAGAAAGTTTCATCTATAATGTCAAACTTCTATAACTACACAATGAAATTAAATTCATATTACTAATGTATCAAATTTATAAATAGATAAATGATTAAAACCCATTGACACAAAAAAAAAAAACCATGGATCCAAGAAACAATTTTTTATTTTATTTTTAAATTTGAATCAAAACAAAAAAAATAAACAACAAAGGAGTTTCTATATCTTACCATGTTAAAACCATTTTGACTGCTATATGCATAAGGCCTTTAATCAAGTTTTCATGTATACCTTGCAAAAACAACTTTTTCATCACATTAACTTAATGTAACCTTCAAAAATTAATCATGCAAGACAATATGTCATTCATATACAACAACTTAAAAGTCACAATTATGGAGAACAACGAAATATTGATAGCAACTAAGCAAGCAAGTGCAGCACTATAAGCTTTATAAAACGGATGTCATGTATTTATACACCAATTGTAGAAAGTTGGATAGTTAATTGTAGTTTGTATGGTACAAAAGCAAAATGAATCATTAATCATTAACATTAATTAATATTTAATAAATAAATTTTATTTTTGTATACATATTGGAATTGTAAAGAAGCCCATTATTATTATTATTTATTATTATTATTATTATTATTATTAATATCTTTTAATTAAATAATAACCCGAAATTGTAATGGAAAATTTCAACAACAAAATTTATGGGCAATTGAAAAGATCAATGGTTAATAATTGTTTTGAACATAACAAAAGTTCAATGAATTATACTCTTTTATTGGGAATACGAAAGACAAGCATGAACAATTGGGAGAAGTGAAAAGCAAAAGAGAAAGAGAAATTCAAGCAAGAGAAATGGGAAGATAGAAGACATCAATTTTGTTGAAAATACAGAAGTCATGAATGCTCCAATTCTTAAATCTTTATAGAAATATGAGTTTTCACTTGGAACCATTCAAAAAAAATTATAAGTGAAGTAATAGTTGTGTGCTCGAAGAGAAACGAAGCAGTGCTATAGTGACCTTGAATAATAGCAGTATGTAGATATATTTATGACCTTAGATAGTATATACAACCATTTTAAAATTAACAAATTAACTTAAACACTCTGAATAAAAAATAAAATAAAAATAATAATTAAATATTATATATTTTTATTAATAGAAAAATTAAATTATCTTAAACATTCTGATTAAATGACAAGTGTCGTACTTGCTATACAATTTATTTCCTTATAGATTTGAAATTTTCTAAAGTTAGTTTTAACAAATTAACTTATAAAATTCATTTATTTTAAATTTTTTTCAAATTTATCATCTAAAAAAATTAATTTGTGTTGAATGACTTTTTTATTATTTAACTATCTGATTTCTAACTTAGTCAAAAATAATTCCAGCTAAAATTTAAATAATCGTCTTTAAAGACTATTAACTAGAATCTAATTACTGAATTTTTTAATTCTCTTAAAAAAAATTACATTCAGACAAATTCTCTTGCCAAATTTTTTAAAATTTATTTTTATTTTTATTAATTCCTTAACAATTGTAGTTGGAGTTAGCATTTCCATTTTTATTTTTTGACTAAAATATTGACCTTATTGTAAAAGAAAATACCGTTTATTTCCTTTCCTACTACTACTAGTAATCCTTAAAAATTTGAAACCAGCTTTGTGTTAGAAGATAGATAACTCAAAATTACTATTATTACTTTTTTTCTTTGAAAGATCATGGCAAACAAATATGAAGGACGTGCAGTGGGAATAGACCTTGGAACAACGTATTCATGTGTTGCTGTTTGGTTGGAACAACACAGAAGAGTTGAGATTATTCACAATGACCAAGGAAACAGAACCACACCTTCTTTTGTTGCTTTCAATGATGATCAAAGGTTGATTGGTGATGCTGCTAAGAATCAAACTGCTTCCAACCCTGAAAACACTGTCTTTGGTAATTCTCTATTTCTAATTTTCTACTACATGAGTCCGTTTGTTATAGTTTCTTTAGTAAAAAAATCACTTTTATTTGAAAAATAACCACTTGTAAAAGTTTGCATTTCTTTGTTATAGTGTTTTGAAAAAAAAATGAGAATAGGAAGGAAAAAATCTAAAAAAGGTGTTTTTAGTAGCTTCTGAAAGAAGAATCATTTTTCATAACTTAAATTTTTTTTAAAAATGATTTTCATTAAAGCAGACAAAAAACAGCTCATGTTTTCCTTTAAAATCTCTAAAAAATAAATTAGTGAGTACCAAGATAGTTTTTCTTAATATTTTGTATCAGACTGATTCTAAATAGCTGTTGTCGTTTTTCTATTCTTGTGAATCACATTCAAATGTGGTGGTTGTAGTCTCAATTGTAGTCTCAAAACTATGATGTCGCAGTCACAAACTTTTATTTAAAACCCTCGTTATTATGCAATTGCTATTTTAGTCGAATAAATGAATGAGTATTTACTATTAATTTTTTTTTTTTTTCCAGATGCTAAGAGGTTAATCGGTAGGAAGTTTAGTGAACCTGTTGTTCAAAAAGATATAATGTTGTGGCCATTCAAGGTCATTGCCGGTATGAATGACAAGCCAATGATTAATATTAAGTATAAGGGTCAAGAAAAACAGTTTTGTGCTGAGGAAATATCATCTATGATCCTTACAAAGATGCTAGAGGTTGCAGAGGCATATCTGGGGTCGCCTGTCAAGAATGCCGTTGTTACTGTGCCGGCTTACTTCAATGATTCTCAGCGAAAATCCACCATAGATGCTGGTTCCATTGCTGGCCTTAATGTTATCCGGATAATCAATGAACCTACTGCTGCAGCCATCGCATATGGCCTTGACAAAAGAAATGCTTGTTATGGTAAAAAGAATATTTTTGTGTTTGACCTTGGTGGTGGTACTTTTGATGTGTCTATCCTCACAATTAAGGGTGATGTCTTTGAAGTAAAAGCCACTGCTGGAAACACTCACCTCGGGGGAGAAGACTTTGATAACAGAATGGTGAACTACTTTGTGGAGGAGTTCAAAAAGAAAAATAAAGTGGACATTAGTGGTAACCCAAAAGCTTTAAGGAGGTTGAGAACTGCGTGCGAGAGGGCAAAAAGGATACTTTCTTTCTCTTTTGTAACCACTGTTGAGGTAGATTCTTTATTTAATGGAATTGACTTCTCTTCATCAATCACTCGCGCCAAGTTTGAGGAAATAAATATGGACCTATTTAATGAGTGTATGACTACTGTTGAGAGTTGTCTAAGTGATTCAAAGATATACAAGAGTGATATTGATGATGTTGTTCTTGTGGGTGGCTCTTCTAGGATTCCCAAAGTGCAGGATCTATTGCGAGACTTTTTCAATGGAAAAGATTTGTGCAAAGGTATCAACCCGGATGAGGCTGTTGCTTATGGTGCAGCTGTTCAAGCTGCTATTTTGAGTGAAGGATTTAAGCATGTCCCAGACTTGGTGCTGCTAGATGTTACCCCATTGTCACTTGGTATCTCAACAAATGGTTATATCATGGATGTAGTGATTCCTAGGAACACTTCAGTACCTATCAAGAAGACAAAAGAATATGGTACTGCCATAGATAACCATTGCAGTGTCTCGATTAAAGTTTATGAGGGGGAGAGAGCAAGAGCCACGGACAACAACCTGCTGGGTTTGTTCAGCCTTTCTTGCCTTCCAGGTGCTCCTCGTGGCCAACTTTTGGAGGTATGCTTTTCCATCGATGAAAATGGTGTCCTAACTGTTTCTGCTAAGGAAATATCTGCAGGCAATATGAATGAGATCACCATAACCAATGATAAAGAAAGATTGCCAACATTGGAAATTAAAAAATTGATTGAAGAAGCTGAGAGATTCCATGAGGAAGATAAGAAATTTTTATGCAAGGCCAAGGTAATGAATGCTTTGGATTATTGTGTTTACAATATGAAGAATGCTTTAAAGAAGAGGGATGTTAATCTAAAGCTTTCCCCTCAAGAAAGTGAGAAGATCAACAACGCAATTAAGCTGGCCGAAAATTTGCTTGATATGAATAACCCACAGCAAGAAATTGATGTTCTTGAGGCTCATCTGAAGGAGCTGGAGAGCATGTTGGAAAATCTTGTATCCAAGACTGGCTAGTTTTATTTTTCTTTATGTAGATTTCAAGTGATGTCTTGCTTTTGTAATTGCTGAATGAAAACCTTTAGGTTGACTATCTAATAGTATTCAAGTTTATGACAGATTTTTCGTGGAACATGTTACTGAAATTGTTTATGTTTCTTGTCTTGTAAGCCAACATAACCATGCCAACTGTGTTCGAGTTTTAGCAAAACGCTTGAAACCTTGCTTCAAGATCTTTATGTGGCTAAAACTGAAACCAATGTTAATCTTTTGCTCGAGTTAATCTTTTTTTGTGTTTCACTTGAGTAAATAATCTTTGTACTTCTAGTAGATATGGGGTTGAAACCTACATTTTTAAAATCGGTGAACTAATGGAACATGTTGAATGAAAGAAAATGAGAGAGACATATAGTAAAATCATGTGTCTGAAACTACATAATGGAGTCAATTTTATATAGGCTCAAGACAATAAATACAAAAATAAATATGAGAGATTTCATCCCTATTTACATAATATGATGTGATATGTAATCAATAAAAAGATCATAAATTTATTTTAAACACTTCCCCTCAAGATGAAACATATAAATCATATACACCAAGCTTGTTACATATATAACTGATTCGAGGACCTTTCAAGTACTTAGTGAATGAATATATCAATTGATCTTTGGAATTAACAAAACTAGTAGTGATTCGCCTGATTCAATCTTCTCCCTTATAAAGTGACAATTTATCTCAATATGCTTGGTTCTCTCATGAAAAATCGATTAGTGGCAATGTGCAATGCGTCTTGATTATCACATATTAATGTCATTTTTGTTGCCTTTTCAAATCGATGTTCTTTGAATAACTGTTTCAACCAAATGAGTTTACAAGTCACTAATGGCATAGTCTTGTATTCAGCTTCAGCGCTAGATCTTGCAACTACACTTTTTCTTACTCTTCCAAGATATTAAGTTTCTTCTAACAAGTACACAATATGAAGAAGTGAATCGCCAATCAATGGGTGAGCCTGCCCAATCGACATTTGAATAACCAACTATCTGAGTATGTCATGTGTTTTCATAAATTAGACCTTTTCCTGGAGCACATTTAATGTATTTCAAGATTTGTATCACAACATCCTAGTCTTTTTGATTATGAGAGTTTAAGAATTGGCTTACCACACCGACTGCATAAGAAATATCTGAACGAGTGACTGTGAGGTAGTTTAATTTACCAACCAATCTTCTATATCTCTCTGAATTTGAAAATGGCTCTATATGATTAGGTAGAAGTTTGACTTTTGGATCCATAGGAGTATCAAAGCGGCTTGAAATTCAATAAATATGTCTCTTGAAGAATATTAATGGTATATTTCCTTTGTGAAATTACTAAGCCAAGGCAAAAAATTACTAAGTCCAAGAGTAGTCTAGTAGAGGCCATCTTATTCACAGACGAGAAAGTATCAGTATAATCGATGCAAAATTTTTGATAAATAATAATAATAAAATAAATAATTTTAATAATAAAAAGAAAATTATATTAATAAAATAAATTAAATTAAAAGAAAAAAATACAATAAAACAAGAAATTGTATTATTATTATTATTATTTTCATTAATTTTTATTTATTAAATAAAAAATAGGAGGGAGTTGTTATAATAATTTTCCAAAAGGAACAAATAGGAGGAGGTTAAGGTGTCAAAATAAATAAGGTGTTCTTGATATTTTGCTATAAAAAACAATGTATTTTCTTAAGAATTTTCTCAATTTTTACACATTATTATTATTATAACAACTTCCTCTTTTCTTGGCACATTATTATAACAACTCCCTCTTATTTATTTATTTAATAAATAAAAATTAACAATAATAATAAAAATAATATAATAGAATTTCTTTTTTTTATTATATTTTTTCTTTTAATTTAATTTATTTTACTTTATTAATATAATTTTCTTTTTATCATTAAAATTATTATTCTTTTCATTATTTTATTATTATTATTCTTTTAATATATTTTTATTATTATTTATTAATGTATTTTTAAAATGGACATTTAGGTGGACATTAATAAGATGTATCTTTTATTAATTTATTTTATTTTATTTTATGTTAATAATGTAATTTTTCTTATTAATGTATTTTTTTTAAAATTTATAATATAGTTTACTGTTTTTAATTTTAATTACTTTTAATAGTTTTAATATTAATTTCCTATTTTTATTTAATTTTTATTTAATTTTAATTTAATTATAATAATTTTTAATTATAATAATTTTTAATAATAATAATAATAATTTATTAATGTATTATTATTATTATTATTTAATATAGAAAATTAATATTAACAATTACATAAAAAATAGAAAACGATTTTAAAAATTTTGAAAAAACTCTTTGGAGGTCGCATCCCCAGCCAGAAGGGATGAGAATAGGCTAGGCCGTTCGTAGAGGCCTATGGCCTGACCTACTTATGGTCTGGCCTGGCCTGACCTATTTAATAAAAAGGCTAGGCTCAGACTGTTTTTAAAGCCTATTTATTTAAATAGGTCAGTCTCAGGCTTATAAAAAAGCATACTAGGCCTTACAGGTCGGCCTTTATATATTTATTATTTATTAATATTATTTTTTATTATTATATTAATAATATTATTTTTTTTTTATTTTAAATTCTATCAATTAGTCAATCACTCAGTAGTTGTTCCTTATTTGTTTAAGAGGTAATAATGACTGCGTTTAAAAAGGCTTACAGGCCAGACCAGACTATTAAAAAGGTCAGGTCAGGCCGGAAAAAAAAGCATGTGATAGGCCGTAGGCCAGACTTAGACCGAAAAAATAAATTGTAGGCCAGGCTCAGTCCTTTCAAAGTCTGGCCTGACCTATTCCCACCCCTGCCAGCCAGCGACCTCCTATTAGGAGAAAAAAAAAACTCTTCTTTAGCTTGTCGCAGCCTCATGAAGCGATTTCCTATTAGTCCAAAAAAGTAGGGCATTTTGGTATGTGATTTCAAAAGTGGGGCATTTTGGTTACAAATCCTAAAAACTAGGATATATTGATAAAAATTCCTTATTAATAAATTAAATTATAAAATAAAATTATATTAATAATAATAATAGTAATAATAATAATAATAATAAAATAAAATAAATTATATCAAAAAAATAAAATTAATTAAATTGAACAAACAAAATATATTAAATTAAAGAAAAAAAATACTACAAATTCAAAATAATATTAAGTGTTAACAAAATAATAAAATAGGATTGGATTGTCAAAATAATATAACATATGTTATTTATTTTTGCACATATGATATTTTGTTTGATTTTATTATTAAAATTTTACATATTTTTAAATATTTTTTTTATTATTTTTTGTTTTGTTTATTAAATCGGAATAAAAATAAGAGAGAGTTTTTCTAATGTTTTACTTTTTCATTTTTAGCCAGCAACTCCGGGGGAGCACAGTTCTGAGTTTTTTTTTTTGTTGTTACTCCTTTTTTACTCAAATGACAAAGGGGGAGAACAATTTAAAACTTGTATTTGTTTTTTGAACTAACCCTTATATTATATGTTGATACTTTTTAATGCTCTGATACTTGTTAAGCCTGACAATGATAATATATTCACCCTAACTAATCACTTTGCAATCGCTCTGATACATCATGGGCACTCAGAGTTAGGGGGAGCTTAACTAGACTGTTGTAATTAAAACTGTTTATTATGTTTCCTTGAAATATTTCTCAAGTTAAAATTGCATGTTTGTCACTTAAATCAAAAAGGGGGAGATTGTTGGATATTTGCCTATTTTTGATATTATTGACAAACATACATCATTAAATAAATCTAACATTTGTAAACTGAGAAAAATTTCAAGATCAACAACTCAACCCTACAAACTTGAGACAATTGCTTGGAACTTAAGAAATCAACAAAAGCTTGAAGATTCACAGGCAAATCGATTGGTCAAATCGATTCTGTAACAGGGTTGAATGAAATTATGCAGTCTGGAAGTAAACAATCGATTGGCACAATCGATTTGCACAATAAAGCCTGATATAAATCGATTAGGCAAATCGATTGGTACATCTATCAGAAAACAAATTGTGCAAGTTAGAGAGCTAGTTAGCCTCAAATCGATTAGGCAAATCGATTGGTTAATTTTCCAAGACTGAACTGATTGCTCACATCGATTAGACAAATCGATTGGTATATTTACTGAAATTAAAATGTGCAAGTCAGTAGCCTGTCTTGTATTCAAATTGATTTGGTAAATCGATTGAGCCAATCAGATCAATGTTGATATTTGTCTATATCGATAGAGATAATCGATTTCGAAGGTCACAGAGCCAAACCAACAGTGAGCAAATCGATTGGACAAATCGATTTACCCAAATCTACTTCAAAACAGAGTTGGTCTGGGACATACGTAATCGATTATCACAATCCACTAAATCATTTATGTTGAAATAAGTTTGGCATCAATCGACTAGGTAAATCGATTGATTGAATCAAACAATAAAATGAGTTTCAGACTTAATTCCACAATTGATTAGGAACATCGATTATGTTGTTTTAAATCAATTATGTATCGTGTCAAATCGATTGGACAAATCGATTTATGTAAGCCACTGTGTCTCTGGAACCAGTGAAATCGATTGACCAATTCGATTGGTACAAAAGTTTTTAGAAACAGTGATGGATTAAGGATTATGTATATAGTTGCATCGATTGGACACATCGATTGTTTTGATCTCGTTGTTGGAACAAAACACTACAAATCGATTGTGCATATCGATTCAAATATAAACATTCATCCAAGTCTGAAGAACTCAGGTAAACTAATCGATTAGGTAAATCGATTAGTATGTGCAGTTTCAAGCTTCAAGAAAAACAAGATTCGCGAAATCGATTGGACAAATCGATTAGCATGCTTTACAACTTTAAGAAATCGATTGGCCTAATCGATTGACACGTTGTTTTTCCTGAAACTATATAAACTACATTTACTCATTTCTTCTCATAAGAACAATAACCCCAACACACATACTACTGAGATAACAACTGAAAATATTACAATCCTTTCTCAACTGATATTACTTTGTATATCTTTTTCAGCCTAAAACAATTTACTTTGGTGATCAACAAGGATTGAAAAAGACAACAATTGAGAAAGATAGCTTTGAGAAGAATGAAGATCAAGAACGTTGTATATTTGATCATTTGCAATTTCTGTAATTCAAATTCTGTAACCAAATTACTTTGAGAAAATCCAGTTACAACTAGTAGTGATCTTTTGTGATTGAAGGATCTCATCAAAAGGACACTTGACTAAAATCTTGGAAGAGTTTGTGGGAGATAAACTCTGGGATTCAGGGAGAGAAGACTAGAATATAAAAGAATAGTTTAAGATTGATAGGCGAGGAGCTGGAACTTCTGTAAACTGATTCTAAGACATTCTAGTGAAAAGGCTAAGATCGGGTTTGATCTTAGGACTGGATGTAGGCCGTCACGAAGCGGCTGAACTAGTATAAATATCTGCTTACACTTTTCTTTCCCTTATCTCTTTTAGATTTTTGCAATTATTGTGTTCTTGATATTGATTGAATGCATAATAAAGATTATGTGTTAGATAGCTTTGCATGACAAATTGTTTTGACATGGCTGCATGAAAATCAATATCCTGAATTCAAACTGTTTTGATGCACTTCTCCATATAATCAACAACTGATATTACTTGACATTCTTTAAAATTGATTATTAGGGACCTTCCGCAATCTTATGTTTTGTAAATTTACAATTTATAAAACTGCTGCGCATTTTGTTAGAATAGATATAATTCTTGCATTTGCATATATTTCCATAAAACTGAGGCCTGATGACCATCAAAATTAACGCCACGGAAAACATTGTTGGATTATGTAAAAATAACTACTACAACATGCATTGAAAACATTGATGGATTATGTAAAAATAACTACTACAACATGCATTTATGTATTCAAACTTTTAGAATTCTTTTAAATATGTGAATTCTACGACTATTTTGAATATAGAAATATCTTTATTTTAAAATGTACAAAACCTTTAGATAAGTCATCTTTGAGATTGTGTCAAAGAATATATGTTTTCTGATATATGAAAACATTGATACTTTGTTAAATTTATATGTAAATATTATTTTGAAGTAAAAATTAGTTTTTATTTGTTTGTCAAATATAGTTGTTAGGTTTGTCATATTAAGTGTATTGGTACGGTCACAGCTAAAAGTTTCGAGTCGTGACATAAAAGCATAATTATAACACGAAATAAAAAAATAAATAAAAAAATTAGTAGAGAATAGAAATTTACCAAAGAGAGTGTTTTCAGGGTTGGTATCAGCTTGATCCTTAGCAGCATCACCAATCAACCTCTGATGATCAGTAAAAGCAACAACAGAATGTGTGATTCTGTTTCCTTGGTCATTGTGAATAATCTCCACTCTATTCTGAAGCTCCTGCCACACTGCAACACAAGAGTATGTTGTTCCAAGGTCTATTCCCACTGCATGTCCTTCGTATTTTCTTGCCATGATGCGATCTTTCGAGCAAACCAAAGAAGCTGAAAAAACAAAAGCTCAAGACAAGATTAAGAAGAAGCTGGAAACAGAATATTAAGGTTTGCTTCTCACATTCTACAACCTGCTGCTTTATTGTGCTATGCTAGCTAGTTGTGTACACTAGTCCACCAATTAAATTCAAAGGTTTGAGTTGGTCAGAAACATGTTGTCTGACCCGGGTACGACACTGGTACGATACGTATCTTACAACTCAAACAAGTATGATAACATCATGTTTAGTTTTTAGGTAATAGATAGACGAGTGAATGGAAAAATTATCATATATCTTGTTTGCGATATTTTTTTATAAGGAAACAAATGAGAAATTTAGATGCATATATTTATTTTGATTTTAAATTTAGATCTCTTATAAATAATGTTATATTTTATTTAATGTTAGTGTCTTATGTTTTTGTTACACAATGTTTGTATCATGTCACGTTGGTATAGTCATGAAATATGATTTTTAATTATATAATTACGTGATATTTTATTTTATGAAAATTTCAACATTTAAACTTAATTCAACAATTTACAATTTTACTAGTTGAATTAAATATTAACATTTTAAATTTAAGGAAACACGACAAAGGTACTACAATCAATTTATTTTGTATGGAATAAAGAGATAGGAACCATCTCAGCATCACCAAACAGTCCCTCTTATCATAAAATACAACTAACATTATGGCTTGGTCAAATGGGTGTCATGGTGTGTTTCATTATTCTAATCAATTTGAAATATTCAATCCTGATAAAATATAGCACATAGTCAAATGTTGTTGAAAGAAGCTTTTATTTAAAAAATGAACAAAACAAAGTACATTCTACTAGTATCAAAGTACATTCTACTAGTGGTGTGTTATTTTCATCAAATTATGATATTTTTTTCCAAGTTAGATCTTTGCATTCTGTAGGCCAATGTCAAGTGACCTGACAAACAATTAATTCTGTCACCAAAATTTAATGGAAGCGAGAAAAAAGAAACAAATATATCTATCCATTTAGAAGCAAAATTAATCTATTTAGAAGCAAAATCAAGATAGAGGGCCTTGGAATGGATTTTCTGCTGATAAGCAATATCATTTCATTCAGAAGCATCAAAGCATATATCATAAAAAACCTTATTACGAATCAAAGCATATATCATAAAAGACCTTATTACGATAAAGGTAACGTTAACATAAACTACAAAATTCGTCTCTGACTTTGTAAGACACTCTCAAATAAGTTATAAAGTTATGAATGTTTTAAATAGATCTTTAACTCTGTCAAACATTGTCTACTTTTGTCCTTATTTAAATTTGTTGATATGCTTATTTCTCTTTGCTCCCTTCATTAAATATAGGGAATAACTCCATTATTATGTATCGAATATTGGCAAAGGATGAGGGTTAGCAATGCATGACAGATTCAAAAATCTATTTGAAATATTTGCAATCTCAAAGACTTATTTGAGAGCGACTTACAAATTCAGGGGAGCATTTGGTAGTTTGCTCAACCGCTAACATTAATCATTCAGATTTAACCAAAGCCTTCAAACATATCCAAAAATCAAGATAAAAACATTCAAGGATTGATAAACTAAAAATATCGTTAAATCATTTTTAGATAGAATGTTTCATAAATTTCATAACTTTTCAGAAGCATAAACATAAAACTTACTGGAGAATCTTGACAATTGGTCCTACAAAGAAACTTGCAAATTAATTAAATAAAATCTAAGCTAAATCAAATGGTAAGAAGAGTGGCCAAGTCACCACTTACAAAAGCAAGAAAACACTTGAAAATCATCACTGCTGAAAAGAAAACTAGCCTGTCTTGATTACAAGATCTTCCAGCATACTTTCAAGCTCCTTTAGACGATCCTCAAGAACATCTAGTTCACTCTGCTGTTTTTTATTATCAAGCAAAGTTGTAACCACTTCAATTGCACGATTGATCTTTCTAACTTTTTGAGAAGAGAGCTTAAATTTAGCTTCCTTAATCTTTAGAGCCTTCCTCAACTTGTAAACAGAGTAATCTAATGCATTCATTACCTTAGCCTTCTTTAGGAACTCCACATCTTCATCATGGTACTCCTTAGCTTCTTGAATCAATTTTTGAATTTCGTCTCTGGATAACCTTTCTTTGTCATTGGTTATTGTGATTTCATTTGTATTGCCGGTGGATATCTCCTTAGCAGAAACAGTTAAAATACCATTTTCGTCAATCGCAAAGCATACATCCAAAGGATTGCCACGGAGAGCACCTGGAAGACAAGTTAGATTAAAAAAACCAAGCTCATTGTTGTCACTGGCTCTTGTTCTCTCACCCTCATAAATCTTAATCAAGACACTCGGTTGGTTATCCTTAACTGTATAAAATTGTCGTGTCATCTTGGTGGGAATGCAAGTGTTCCTAGGAATCATCACATTCATGACATCTCCTGTTGTTTCCATACCGAGAGACAAAGGTATAACATCTCGCAGCACCAAATTTGGAACATTTTTAAAGCCTTCACTCAACAAAGCAGCCTGGACAGCAGCACCATAAGCAACAGCCTCATCAGGGTTGATGCTCTTGCATAATTCCTTCCCATTGAAGAAGTTACGTAATAGTTCCTGCACTTTGGGAATCCTAGATGAGCCACCTACAAGTACAATATCATCTACACTACTCTTGTCCATCTTAGCATCAGCAAGACAACTCTCAACAGTCTTCATACACTCATTAAAAATGTCCATATTGATTTCTTCAAACTTGGAACGAGTGATCGATGAGGAGAAGTCAATGCCCTTAAATAAATTATCAATCTCAACAAACGTTAAAAATTTGAAAGAGAGTATCCTTTTTGCTTTTTCACATGCAGTTCTCAACTGCTTCAAGGCTCTTAAATTCCTCTACAAAATAGTTCAACATTCTATTATCAAAACCTCTCCTCCAACATGAGTGTTTCCAGTCGTTGCTTTAACTTCAAAGACTTTACCTTTAATGGTGAGGAGAGACACATCAAAAGTCCCACCACCAAGATCAAACACAAAAATATTATGTTCATCACAGTTATCTATTTTAGAAAGATTTACTTTTTTATCAACAAAGATTTATATCAATTGAATTAATACATTTATTATTTATGTATCTATACTACGTGATCTTGCCAAAAAAAATCTATATCAAAGTATTATGATTTTTTTTGGAGCATAAAAAAGAAGAAGGTATTATGATTTTTGATTCATCATTCATGATTATAAATGTGGTTGAACTCTCAAACGTGATGCTGTTTTGTAATGTAAGAATCAACAAAAAGTTAATGTTCGAGTTCAATAACAAAAAGAAAGAATTTATATATATAAAGGAACATACATAACCATAAAATAAAATTAAGTGAATATTTTGATGAGTTTGATATTTTGAATATATTTTGGAAACAAAATCGTTACAGTATAAATTTAGGGTTTAGGGTTCATAATATTCAACTATTCTAGAACAAACTTTGACAGCAACACGCTCAAAGAACATATTATCAAGCTATATTACAACGTTTTTTGAGTCTTTAAACAACGCTTGTATATACAACTTCTTTATTTCCTTGCTGATCTCGAAGGTTACACTAAGGAACAATTGTAATGACTAAAATAAAGTATAAAGTTATTGCAAATATGTATCATAAAAGGCGTTTTATTTATTATAAAATACCACATAAGATATTCAAGCGATATGTACCACACAAAGAATTAATTACAATAAATTACAACAAATATCTAATTAGAAGTATAAAAATGACAATGTTGATCAATCGATCTTTATTAACTTTAGAGCAAACTCCTTTTCACATATAAAGCAATAATATATAATGTACGATAGTAAGACGTTATATAGAGTCTTAAAATTCACCATAAGATAACATGGATAATAATGGAGGTTTATAACTTTACAACTAGTGTAGGTGTCAACAACAACATATGATAGAGTAATTATGAAATGAAAAAGCAACTAACGTAACACTCTGACCCACTTTCCATTCAAAAGATAAAAGATTTATCATCACAAGTCTATTCAATAGATCAACTCAAGAGACCTAGTTTATTCGCTAACTATCGGCGACACCGACATAGCACTAGTGGATCCTTCAGATGAACATAACTCCTCACTCGTAGTATTAGTATCAGCTTGAGCTCTAGTAGAAACAAGCATACGTCGATATGCCCTTGCATTACCCACTCGTCTAATGCATCGTCTGTCTTTCTGCAACTCCTTGCATATCCTTTTAACGGGTAATCTTTGGGCAATTCTAACATCTCCTGTCCAAGATGCAAGTGGAGAGTCTCGAAAATAAAAAGTACATTTACCAGTGTAGATTGCTAACTGTTGCGTACGATCGAACTCCCAACTAGTGTCTTCTAAGTCGTGATAGTGAATTTCCATGTCACTGCACACCGGAATATGAGCATCCTGTTGTAAAGATGGATGATTATAGGGATCCATCCTCCTCGACCAACTGGTTATATTTAGCGTCTAAGGTTAGATTACTCTATGAATATATGAAGAAATAAACAAAGAATGAGGAGAAATAATATACTTTATCACAAAAAGAAATGTCTTTTTTTGATAAAACATTAAAAAAGTAAATAATAGAGGATCATCTTATTTGTTTAATTTTTTCAATAAAAATATTAATGACTAATATTAATAGTTAAAAAAAAATTGTTTTCATGTACTTACTATCTAAAAAAATGCAAACTTAGATTCTTTAAAACAAAAAATATATATAGATAAATTACATAATAAAATAGAATATAATATCATATAATATAATTATAACTCTTTAATACAATTTTTATAACAACAAAGAAATAAAAAAACCTAAGATATGAATTATATTTGAAAAATTCAATTATGACTCTTTTATTTTCTCCCAATATAACCATTCTTAAGTAATGAGAAAAATTGACTCAGTGGATGAGTCAACACAAGAAAAAGAAAAATATAAAAATAACAGGATTTCATTTCATCGGAAACAAAAAAGAAAGAAAAAGTAAAAAGGAAAAGAAAACTATGATTGAGATTGAAAAAGAAACCTTAGAAAGAGAAGAGATGAAGAACGAATCAACAGAAGCAGCGTTGACACAGTGGTGGATGCGGCAGAGAGTGTGAGAAGAGCTCTCTTAAACGAAGAAGATCAATAAAGAAGGAAATAGGACCTTTCAATTGATCTCAAAAGAACAGTTTGCAGAAGAAGCATAGGAATTAATGGAACAATAAAGAGAAGTGCCCTAATTTATAGGTTATTTGTTGGTTTGGTTTTTCAACGGTAACTAAATTACAGAACCCTTGGATCACAAATTATAAAAGAAGCCCAAGGAAATACGCGCTCTCTCGCGGGAATCAATTTCAACGGTAATAAGATCTTTTTTTTTAAAGTAAATCTTTTTATTTTTAGAGTAAATCTTTTGCATTTGTAATTTAGATTTTTATGTTTCATGCTGTGTATTTATAATTTAGATTTTACTTTTTTAATTTGTTCCCAAAATCATATGAGCTTCATTTGTCTTTTTGTAATTTTTATGATTCTTTGAGATTTTACTTACTGTACATCTCAACCACATCTT
>JBBPBS010000629.1:5890202-5980911 GCA_037974835.1 Cicer judaicum | reverse complement strand
GTTCTACAAATGTTAAAAAAAATCATTCAAAAATTTAAAATTGATTGCAAAAAATATTTGTAAGTACTAAAAAATATATTGTTTTTTACGGAGATTAAAAAACAAAATTTCGAAATTTTATAAAAATTAAAAACTTATTTAATACTAATATTTTTAATAGACTTATAAATATTCATTCAAAAATTTCAAAGGCAGGTGCCAAAAACTAAAAATAGAAATTTTTTAACGTCTAAAAAGTAAGAAATTTTTATAGAGTATAAAAACAAAGTTTAGAATTTTATAGGGACTCCAAACTTATTTAACATAATTGTTTTCTCTATTATAAAATTTTAGTCTTAACACATTAAATCAACTCAACTAACGACTACATTTGTCCTTTGATCAAAAATTATAAAAAGGGACGCAAATTTCTCAAGTGAGTTTTAAAATAAATGTTCAAATTAAAAAAAAAATTAAAATGTTTTGATTCTCTAAGTTTAAAATAAGGAACCAAGGATTTCCATTTTTTTTCATCATATTTAACTCAGGAGGGAGCTAGAAACGGCCAGCAGAGGTATGGTCCTCCCAAATTTTTATAACTTATGCTATTATAAATGTATTTTTTTTAAAATATATGATTTTTTATAATAGGTCTTCTTTTGATTCACTACATTAGAGGCCTTAAACATTTTTTAATCAAGTAAAATATAAAACAAATTTTTATTAAAAATCTAATTTATTTTATATTTTTTGAAATACGTAGATATATCTTATAATTTCTCAAATATTTGTATATGTTGTGTATTTGATTTTTTTTTCTTTATTAAATTATAATTTTTAAATTTGATCTCCTACACTTAATACTTGACTCCGTCTCTGTCTAACTCGTAGTGTAAAAATCGCCAAATAATTCCGAGCAAAAAGATATATGGTTCAATAAAAATAAATGTTAAGATAGATATCAATTTGATAATATTCAACTATTCATGAACAAACTTTGACAGCAACACGCTCAAAGAACATATTATCAAACTATATTACAATGCTTTTTGAGTCTTTAAACAACGCTTGTATATACTATAATAAAATATAAAGTTATTGCAAATATGTATCATAAAAGGCGTTTTATTTATTATAAAATACCACATAAGATATTCAAGTGATATGTATCACACAAAGAATTAATTACAATAAATTACAACAAATATCTAATTAGAAGTATAAAAATGACAACGTTGATCAATCGATCTTTATTAACTTTAGAGCAAACTTCTTTTCACATATAAAGCAATAATATATAATGTACGATAGTAAGATGTTATATAGAGTCTTAAAATTCACCATAAGATAACATGGATAAGAATTGAGGTTTATAACTTTACAACTAGTGTAGGTGTCAACTACAACATATGACAGAGTAATTATGAAATGAAAAAGCAACTAATGTAACACTCTGACCCACTTTCCATTCAAAAGATAACAGATTTATCATCATAAGTCTATTCAACAGATCAACTTAAGAGACCTAGTTTATTTGCTAACTATCGGCGACATCGACATAGCACTAGTGGATCCTTCAGATGAACATAACTCCTCACTCGTAGTATTAGTATGAGCTTGAGCTCTAGCAGAAACAAGCATACGTCGATATGCCCTTGCATTACCCACTCGTCTAACGCATCGTCTGTCTTTCTGCAACTCCTTGCATATCCTTTTAACTGGTAATCTCTGGGCAATGCTAACATCTCCTGTCCAAGATGCAAGTGGAGAGTCTCGAAAATAAAAGTACATTTACCAGTGTAGATTGCTAATTGTTGCGTACGATCGAACTCCCAACTAGTGTCTTCTAAGTCGTGATAGTGAATTTCCATGTCACTGCACACCGGAATATGAGCATCCTGTTGTAAAGATGGATGATTATAGGAATCCATCCTCCTCGACCAACTGGTTATATTTAGCGTCTAAGGTCAGATTACTCTATAAATATATGAAGAAACAAACAAAAAATGAGGAGAAATAATATACTCTCTCACAAAGAAAAATGTCTTTTCTTTATAAAACATTAGAAAAGTAAATAATAGAAGATCATATTGGTTATTTAATTTTTTCAATAAAAATATTAATGACTAATATTAATAGTTAAAAAAAATTGTTTTCATGTACTTACTTCCTAAAAAAATGCAAATTTAGATTCTTTAAAATAAAAGATGTATATACATAAATTACATAATAAAATAGAATACAATATCATATCATATAATTATAACTCTTCAATACAATTTTTATAACAACAATGAAATAAAAAAACCTAAGATATAAATTATATTTGAAAAATTCAATTATGACTCTTTCATTTTCTTCCGATATAACCTATTCTTCTATAATGTTATTGTTGTTCTATTTATCTAAATTAAAGTTTTTTGTTTTGTTTATAAATAAAATATTAAAAGTAATGAGAAAAATTGACTCAGTGGATGAGTCAACACAAGAAAAAGAAAAATATAAAAATAACAGGATTTCATTTCATCGGAAACAAAAAAGAAAGAAAAAGTAAAAAGGAAAAGAAAACTATGATTGAGATTGAAAAAGAAACCTTAGAAAGAGAAGAGATGAAGAACGAATCAACAGAAGCAGCGTTGACACAGTGGTGGATGCGGCAGAGAGTGTGAGAAGAGCTCTCTTAAACGAAGAAGATCAATAAAGAAGGAAATAGGACCTTTCAATTGATCTCAAAAGAACAGTTTGCAGAAGAAGCATAGGAATTAATGGAACAATAAAGAGAAGTGCCCTAATTTATAGGTTATTTGTTGGTTTGGTTTTTCAACGGTAACTAAATTACAGAACCCTTGGATCACAAATTATAAAAGAAGCCCAAGGAAATACGCGCTCTCTCGCGGGAATCAATTTCAACGGTAATAAGATCTTTTTTTTTAAAGTAAATCTTTTTATTTTTAGAGTAAATCTTTTGCATTTGTAATTTAGATTTTTATGTTTCATGCTGTGTATTTATAATTTAGATTTTACTTTTTTAATTTGTTCCCAAAATCATATGAGCTTCATTTGTCTTTTTGTAATTTTTATGATTCTTTGAGATTTTACTTACTGTACATCTCAACCACATCTTTTACTGTGGTTTCAAAGTGTGTGGTAGCATCATAGCTCTGCAAGAATTTAATTTCAGGTGATGACAATTTTCAAAAGATAAAAATAAGGTAAGAAATTTAATTCTACATTGGCTATCTGTCGTATGAACTTTCAAGTACCCTTTACAATGGTTAGGAGATGTAACAAACAAGAAAAGAAACATGTTTATTAGAGATTCTACATAGTTCTTACTGTAGAGATGAAACAACCATCAGTAGCATGATCATTGGTGGGTTCAAATCTGTCATAGATATCATAGAATATCTCATCTACGGTCCAAGAAGATCAATCCTAGGCTTCAACTCCACCTCAGGTTGGTCAGTTTCTGCTTCTGTTGTAACAAATGCAATATATTTTCCTTTTGGAGCTACATTGTGAGCATAAGAGCAGCAGAAAAGATACCTAAAATAACCATGGAAGTCAGTAAAAGTCCATTCATTTAATTTCGTAATTTGTAAGTAGTTACTTGAAACGGAAGGAACCTAATTAGAAGTTCAAAGCAAACTTACATATCCGATTTACGACCAAGCTGCTTCTGTGGCAGAATGACTTGTGCTGAGTGAGAGTCATTGGTGTCTGGAATAGGATGGCTCATAATACATACTGCAAGCGCAACTTTTCCAACTTTATGAACCTGTTGTAGGATCTAATGACCCTACAAAAGGGTCATTAGATCTTTGCAAAACTAACCGTTTTCCAAGGACCCTTTCAGGTTGTCTTTTTTAACAACCATTTATAGGGTTTCCTTGGTTTTCACAATTTTGTTTACATTGTTGCAGGATCTCATTCAAATTACAGATTCAGATACCCTTTTGTGAGTTTCATACTTTTTTCTGCTTTTTACTCATTTGGGTTGATTTTGTTTTCTTGTTGCTGTTGTTGGTGTTGGTTTTTGTATTTTCACGATGGAGGTTGAGAAGAAGTTTATAACATCTGAGGAACTGAAGAAGCATGACAAAAAAGGGGATCTATGGATCTATCTGAAATTTGTTTAGCTGAATTGCTTAATGCATTGAAGGCACAAGAAGAAAGTAGATTGATGAGGGAGTACAGAACAACTGAAAGCGCTTTAATAGCCAAGCAGCAGAACATGATGGAAAATAAGAAGAAGGATTTTGGTGACATTGGAGCAGGTTCAACATCAGTCAATGTAAAAGAAAAATATGATAATCGAAAGAAATCTTATCCTCCTTCCCAACATTGTGGAAATAAAGGCCATCCACACCATTCAAATGTTGGAGAAGACCTGATGCTAAGTGCACAAAGTGTAATGAGATGGGGCACGAAACTGTTATCTGCAAAATATAAAAAATAATCAACATGGTGAAGAAGAGGCGAAGGTTCTTAATCAACAAGAAGAGGAAGATCACTTCTGAAACCCATTAATTAATATACCATGTGAAGAAGTGAATGGTTCCAAATTATGAAGAGTTAGAGTTTACGCTCTCATGCATAACATTACATTTTCTTGTGGTTATCTTGTTTTGATTGATGGGTTTCAAAAGAAATAATAATTTCTCTTAGGTGATTTGATGTTATAATGAAATGTAATAATTTTTCTTAAGTGATTTTGACTTTATAATGTGATATTTTTTCCTTGAAGAATATTTTGATATACATTGTGTCATAATACAGTTTTATTATGATTATTTGCGTGTTCTTCTTACTTATATTATACTATCAACATAATTTCAAAACTTACTCCATTTGTTGTTTGTGTTTGACTAACTTGATCATGCGTTTGCGAAATCGCAATTATTACAGGTTAACGAGTCTTAAAGTTCAAGTTTGAGAAAAGTCATGCTCTGATAAGTGATACCAAGGAGTGAGAGTCATAAGTTGTATTTTACTTAT
Organism: Cicer judaicum; assembly: GCA_037974835.1. Classification (NCBI taxonomy): domain Eukaryota; kingdom Viridiplantae; phylum Streptophyta; class Magnoliopsida; order Fabales; family Fabaceae; genus Cicer; species Cicer judaicum. Next base: position 5,975,934 of record JBBPBS010000629.1, on the reverse strand, counting down.
TTAATTAGAAACGACTTTTGTATGAAAATCTTATAAGAACTAGTAAGTTTTTGGAATTAAATTAAGAAATCATAGTTAAATCAAGTTTATTAAGATTGCACTGTTTTATGGGAGAGAAAAAAGTCTGAAGTGTTCCATTTGTATTTTGAGAAATGTGATATGCTAAATAACACATAAAAGTTTATTTTTCCTGTAAAAGAGTTTTGATTTATCCACTGAAAATCTTATATATATTATTTTGGGGTTTAGGGGTCATATTAACTATTTTTTTTATCTTTAATGAAATGTTATCTTTCTAAAAAAATTCTTTTCATTTGTATTTTTTTAATTCATTGATCCCGTTGTCTTATTTCTTGAGCAATATACTTATGTTGAATATATGCCTGATGTGCGGTTGTGACAACACTTTGTTTGTCTGTTTATACGTATGATTGCTTGCTTTAATTACTGTATTTTTTCTTTAATTTCACTCTTTTTGATAATGACAAGGGGGGATAGAAAATATAATAATACAATTAATTATATGCTTTTGTATTATTGCATTGTCTGTATGCATCATCTGTAATACAATTGATTTATGCATCATATGTATCATACACATCTCATGCATCAGCGTTTGAGTGTCATAAGCATTAAAGATAAATGAAATATATAAGTGAATAATTGATTAAGTTTGAAAATAGTGGATTAAATCTTCAATTGTACTGAGGCAAAATCTCTATGTTAGAAGATGACTAGATGTAGCAATAATTTTTTGTGAACTAGTATAAAAATACATGTGTCCCTTCTATATCTCTACTGTGTTATTTAATCTAAGTTCTTTATGATTCAATTTTATTGTACTTTAATATGATTTATAATTAGAAGTTGAATGTTTTGATAAAGAACATATATTTTTATTAGTAATTGAAATAGTTTTCAGAAATGACAAACACAATTAAAACTCCTAATTTCTTGTGTTACCAGCATCTTCATGATGTGGACCAAGCCTACATGAAGGTTAATTAGCTTCAAGAACCAGGATTGGTAGGGTCATTGACTAGAGGGAAGGTTAGGAAGCTAAAGAAATAACTGGAGAAATAAGTTGTTAATTTTCTTAGTCTTAAGACCTATGACAAGATTGATCCACATCATATTATTAATCTCTTAGTCATAGAAATACCATAAGACTTGTGTGCGCTTAAATATTTGGTAGCTTAGGCACAATATCATTAGTAGTGTGTAACCTAAGCATTGTGTCATTTGTATTAGGTAATATATGCCTTTTCTTTGTAAGACATCAATAACTTTTGAAGGAAAAAAAACACTTTGTGTGAGATTAGAGAAATGTTCTCTAAGGTTCTTCTTTGAACCAAACTTACATTTTATCAAGAGATCTTACTCTTGTGATGATTCTACTTGATCTTATCATTCCCTTGTGGAGTGTGTCAATTTCTACTATTTCCTTCACTCTTCACATTTTCGTGTTTGTTTTCTAAACTCAGATGGAATCACTCAAATCCATATCACGTGGTATTCAGAGCCTCTTATCAAGTGGAAGTATTTGTAATTAACTTTTTTTAGTGTTCTTGATGTTCTTGAAGTATTTGAAATTTTAGTTTCATTTTTGTTGCATTTTGTTCGAAATCTAGTTCAATCTTGAATTGTTTGTTGTTTATAAATATTATCATATGTGTACAAGGTTTAGTTTAGTGATTATTCACTTCATTTATGGTGAAACTCGAAAACTAGACTGAAAGAAAGTTCATCTAATTTTTTTTTCTTCTGGATTTCACTTTCATCATCTTCTTCACTTACAATTGTTTGATCTTTAATTTCACTTGCAAACTTGTTTTTGTGTGTGTTTGTTTTCATACATGTTCGATTCTAGAAATTCAAAAGCCTAACTTGATTATAAACGTTAGAGGAATTCACTTATGCAGAAAAAAAAATTCTGAAAAGATAAGTGCTTTAAAAAATGATTATGCACAAAATCACTTATTGAAAAAGGCATTTTACAACCAAAAAAGAATTCCAAAATTGGTTCACTTTGAGACATCAATCATTATTGTCTTTATTAGTTATTGCATGTTTATCTTAGTACCTTACCTACCACATATTTTTCACTCACGTATTTGAATAATTTATTTTCAATCTTTCTTGAGTTGTTGTTTCATTGATAATCTATTTGGGTGTGTATTCCCTTGCTTATATTTTCTTGTTTTTCTTTTAAGTTCTTTGGTTTTGTCTTTCAAGTTTATCTTGTCTTGTTTGGCCTCTTGAATGATAACTTTCATGTGTGTTTTGTCACATTTGTTTAGACATTTACCATAGACTTGATTGAGATTTGTTTTATTGTTTTAAAAACTTGAAGAGTTGCATTAGGAAGTGGAAAAAGGCTAGAGTGAACATTATAAAAAATCCATCATTGAATGATATACACGAGTGATACGTTTCTTGAGTATAAACACTTAGTGAGCGGTAATGACTTTATTTTTATTTTCTTAACTTGTTCTTATCATTTGTTTGATTATTGTGGTACTTGTTGCTTGTTGTTGTTGAAATCATGAGTGAAAGTGAATCAAACTGTCTTCTTCTAGAACCTATTCTCTTATGTATCACTTTACAAAATTTTCGAATCGTCAAAGTAATACTTTGAGAAAAGAGATCGTGAATCAAAGAGATAGGAGATTTCATCATTGAAGAACCTCTCAAAATAAAGATGGGTTTAAAACCCGAGGGAAATAGAAGACAAAGAGAACAATGTGAGGAACCATATAGACTATTATGAGAGAGGGCGTCATAGGAATCATGAGAGAAAGTATAGAGATCGTTGGAGTAAAAATGTTGATGTACAAGGAATGGGGTTTGAATTGTAAATGTTCCTATTTAAATTTTCATGTAAAAACTTAAGATTTCAACTCAAGATTGATCTTGGTATTGAAAGTAGAAAACGAAGAACGTTCTTGGTTTTAACCAGAAAATAGAGAAAATTCTTGGTTAGTTAAAATCAACAATTCAGTACCAAGATCAACAACTCGAGCTACATCCATTCCTCAAAACTTTGATATTTTCCGCTAAGTGTTCAACTAGCGAACAATCTTGGTTTTACACAGTTTTGTTCAGATCAACATTGATTTGTAACAACTGTTCCTTTCCACCCATAAAATATTCAATAAGGCCACCTATCAATCTCGAGAGGATTTTATAATTCACCATTTAACCATAAAAAGATTTTTACGAAACTACTCAAACTATAAAAACCCTTATAGTTTTGAGTTTACACAATAATGATTTAAAGAGATTGGTAGAATCTGACTTTGCTCAAATTGTGTTTAAGAATAGATTCTTGATAAAAGAATTCAGTAATTTGATTTGGATATATGAAGAGGAAATCAGAACTGATTCTTTTGCAATTGAGAAGCTTATAAGTATGTAAATGTATGTGATTGATGGATTTTCTTAGCACTTGAAGTTCTGCATTTTCCTTCAGTTTGGGATTCCTTTTATAGGCTTCAAGGAGGTTGATGACAGCTATTATGACCGTTGAAAAAGGTTCATGCAGTCACGTGTTAGACTTGACCAAAGATCAGACTTTTAGACTTTTGAATGTTCTTGTTTTGAACATTCTGCGTTTTTGATTTTATGTTGATAAGGTTTGATCTGTAGCTTCTCATTCTTGATTATGTTGATCCTTTGTTTTGAACAAAAACATATCATATATGTGCTTAATCAATTCAGATTAATATTACCTTTTAATTTGTACAAAACAGGCTGAAGAATGATGGTCAGTAAGCTGGAGAATGTTTGTATCATTCTAGACTAATGTCATCATAATGGAGAATGATGTTCATCATTCTTGAGTAAAAGTTGTTAATCATGTTGCAGAAAGATGTTTGCTGTTGAAGCTTATGTTTAGCATGCTGGAAAATGTTTATCAATCTGGAGATTGATGTTACACTATTGGAGAATGATCGTTTGAAACTTTTGCTTTGAGTTGTGCTCTTTAATCTTTGATCTTTTTGAGTGTTTCTTTTGCTCATATGAGAGCTGTATATTCCTAGTATATGAATTGGAAATCCATTCTTAATTTGCAAGAGCTTTCCTTGCATTACAAACTGAATTGATCTTGCTTACTGAAAATGACAACGTGGAGAACATTCTTGATTTTGCCAGAATTTGTCTAAAACGTTCTTGGTTTGTTTTGTTCATTTTTTTCACTTTTTCAAACGATCTTGCTTATAATTTATGACATAGTGTGATCATTGATTGTTGTATTTGATCATCTTCTTCATGAAAATGCTAACTTGAAGATGTAATAATCATTCTCTTGAATGATTAATATATGATACATTCATTTTTAAGTTATTTCATTATTGTGTGGATACTTATGTACTTTGATGAAGTAAATGACTTCTTGCTTGTTCACTTATGCAATTCGTGTTCCTTAGACAAAACTCAAGTGCAATCATTAGTATACCACCATTCATAAAACTTAATCTTTTATTTCATAAGGTTTGTTGTCATTAAAACATACATAAAAAAGGTTTTTGACTCAACAATCTCCCCCTTTTTTGATGATGACAAACCTTTTGAATAAATCATAAGTTTTAGGGATGGATAACAATAAAATGCAAGAATTTTCAAAGATATGTAATTAAGCTCCCCCTAAACACATGCAAGCATTTAATTCTTGTCATTCTAATTAAACTCCCTCTAAACATATTCAAAAGGTTAATTCTTAACATTCTTCATTAATTACTTCCATCCTATATTTACCATATATTTCTCTCCCCTTTTTGGCATCTATCAAAAAGGTTGAGGAATAAAACTTGAAGTAAAAATGTAGGGAGCAATAACATGAGTATACTTCACATAGAAATCATGTGGTTGATCAATACATTCATATATCAAACTTGCAGGTTTGGATTTAACATATATGAACATTGCATGTATAATGATCAATAGTCATTTTAGTCAATATTGCAATCAAGATATGGATAATGATAACAAAAACAATATGGCATAATTATATGTAAACATATGCACGTATTTTAACACACTTGAAAAAACTTTCAATGAATATATATTCTTCTTATTTAAAAAAAAAATGAGTTAACTTCAGTTTTAAGAAAAATAATGTTTTCTAAAAACTCCCCCTAAATATTATGAAATTAATATTCTTTAATATTTTAAATTTCCAAAACACAAGTAAGATATCTCCTTGCTCTTTATCCTCTTTCACAAGAAACAATATTTTAATTTGAACATGATAATGAGCACATACAAGAAAGCAATATAAGATGAGTGTGATACATGTTCAAGGTTACTTTTATTAGTAAATGTGTATGAGACTTTTTGATTTGCTATTTCTATCAATTATACTTAAAAAATATTTAAACTCTTAATATCAATTTTCCCAAAAGAAATAAGCAACAAATAAGACTCATTTGCAAAGACATGTATTAATATGCCTAAAAATGCTCAAGTGTCAATTTTTGACTTCATGCCATAATTTTTGGATTAGTTATGAGTTTTAAAGCAACAAAAGACACAAATTATTTTCATGAAGACCAAACATATATTCTTTTGTTGGAATCCTTCAAAAATAAATCCTAAACAAGGATACATATTTAAAACATGCTGAAAAAGGATAGAAATTAGGCATATGCATTTACAAGTAATGACAAAGAGTGATGTGATCCATTTAAACTTTAAAGTCATACTTGCATAAAAAATAGTATGCATTCTTAATTTAATGAGCAACCAATCAATCACATAATATCATTAAAAATAAAATTCATTCTTATCATGATGTGATTATATGAATTTGGATTTAAGTGTACCTCCTTTAGTGATCTTGTTCAACGACGAGTAATCTTCAAATAGTTTGGAGCTTCTCTTAATGTTGATTCATTTATCTTGATTGATGGTTGAAATGAGACAATTTTAGCTTTTGTTGATGAGAGAGTTCCTCCCTTATGACATTAATTAAAGATTATTCTATTTGGCTTCATTTATTGAATTTTTGGCTATTTTTGAGATCATTTCCATGTTACTATTGATATCATCTTTGAATGACATTCATGTTCTAAGCCCATCAGTTGTATCTCCAATGATTTGGTTTTGAAGATGATCACTTGTTGTTCTCCAACTTCTATGAGGAGTATGAAACTGACATTATTTATCAATCTAGGTTTTCTGGGAAGCATTATGCTGCTGCTGTCCAAAATGTTCTTCTTCATCATCTCTTTTACTCAAATCAACATCATCAAATTCATCAAACAATATATGCATATTGATTTCATCTATAGTTTGGGCCTTTAGATTTTATATTCTATAATAATTATAGAATGTAGAGTATTCAAAAAATATACTTTAATGGAATTTTAAAACAAATTTGTCTATACTTTCTTTATTATGCAAAACATAGTAATGACATTCAAAAATATTAAAGTATGGTATGTTTTGCTTTCTTTTTTTTTCAAAAATTCATATGAAGGTATGTTAAAGATATTTTCTAATAGAGCTAAGATTAAAAACATGGAAAACAAATTTTATGTCTGCTCCCCAAATTTATTTTTCAACACTAGGAGGAGTGTGAAACGAAGATTGTTTATCAATCTCATTTTCTTGGGAAATAATCTGTTGTTATTGCCTAGATTGTTCTTCCTCCTCATCATCTCTTTTGATATAAATAAATGTATTTTTGTGAGCGGAAAAGTAAGAACAACATCTATGACATTGTGCCTATGTTATAGCCATATGTTATCAACCAATTTGAAAATAAACAAGTAGTGAACTAAGTTAAAAGATCAGACTAGTTAAGTGAATCATAATTTATAAAAACAACCCTATTTGAATTTTTATTAGTAATCTTATACACCATCTGGGACAACTTTAAAACTAATCAACTACTTTTTTTAACCATAGATAGTTTCCAAATACCCAAACAGTTTCCTAAGACCCAACAATGCTGAAGTAATACTTATTAAAAGGAAGTTAATATTTTCTTTGCATCCAGTGGATTATGGAAGAAAAAAAATCTAATTATTATTAAGACTGTGAAGCATAATTTCTGAACTAATATAAGTTGTTTTAGTGGACTAAGTCTACTAAATTTTAATTAATTCTTTGCCCATATTTTTTAATTTTTCACCTACGTTTTAGCAGAAAAATTATGTTTGTTGCATCAAGACTGCACATACATTATAATTTGTAGTGACTGATGTTTGACAGAAAATATGTGAAATATCATTTTCATTAAAGAATGATTTGAAAAATTATGTTTCAAATTTCACTTGATAATTTCTTATAGAAATGACAATGTTTTTTTTGAAAGACTTAAAAACATGATTTGGTTGGAAATTCATCTAAGTATAAAACATAAGGATTTTTCCTTAAAATGAAACATGAGGATGTTTGTTTTACCTCAACCATGTTGGGATATTTTTTAAAATAACTATAAAACCAATCTTATAACATTATCTTTCACATATAAAATATCCATAATCTACGCAAAATTATTTTAACTAATGATACATGGACTTTTGATTTGTTAATGTTTCCAAAGGATATATACACTCCAAGTTTTTGTAACGTGAGGAGGCACCGTACTTTTCCATTCATGTGTATTGAGCATACATTGTCTATGTATCAATGTTCTTTCTTGATTGTTGGATGGTGTTCCTACATCACAAGTTAGTAATGATTTTGATACCCATATTTGTTTGGGTCCTTGATGGTAGTATATCTTCTTTTAGAAGATTTTTTAAAACTTGCTCTCTTTTTAAAATAGCAAGTTGATTCGAAGTGGTCATTTTTGGAACAATAGGAACACTTTGTTGTTGGTCTTGGATAAGGTTTCGAAATCTGAGTTTTAAATAACTTTGAACTTGATTTTGATGAAATTCCATATCGTTCTCCCTTTTTCAAACTTTCTAGAGAAAGTTTTGTTTTTGTTCCAGAACATTCTCCCTTTTGAAAGTTACCTGGAGAACATTCTCCTTTTTTCAAGTTTCTTGGAGAAAGTTCTGTTTTTGTTTTACATTTATCCTCTTTTCTTTTCGGAACAAAAAAGATTTTCATACATTTTCGTTTTTTGAGTTTTATCATAACCAAGACAACCATTATAAAAATTCCTACTTGATATCCCATGATTGAAAGGTTTCAGTAGCTCTAATAAAGTTTGACTAGTCATTTGTAAGATGTTTTACTTTTTTTTAAGGAGAATGTTATCCTTTTGAATTGTAGAACATTCTTGGTTTTTAGTTTCATTATTTTCCTTAAAATGAGATTCCTACATGTTATGAATGATGTTTTTTAGTTCATCAATCATAACCTGAGTTTTCTCTTTTTCCCTTTTTTCTTTTAAAACTTTATCCTTTAAAGAGCTACATTTTTGAACAAGCAGATTTGAATCATTAAGTAAGCTATCAAAATATTTTTCAATTTGTTCACATAAAAGACATGGTTCATAATTTATTACCGCATTGTCTTCAGTATTTTCCATCAAACATAAGTTGACTTCTTCAGGTTCCACTTTTTTTCATTCATCAGAATCATTCCAAGTCACCATCATAGATTTTTTCTGGAAAGGAAACTTCTTTGGTGCTCTTTTGTTCAAGGGGCATTCAGTTTTATAATGTCATTTTTTATTGCATCCAAAACATGTTATTTGACTTTTGTTTACCTCTATTTTGAAGTTTTCCTTTTATTTGAAAATCCCATTTTGGTATGATCCATTCTTCTCAACATTCTTTGTATCTTTCTTGTAAGACGAACTATTTCTTCATCAACATCTTCCTGTTCAATTTCTTATGAATCTTCATTTGGTTGTAGTGGCATACTTTATTGAGAAGCTTTTAAGGCTATTGCTTTGTCTTTCTTTATTGGTTTATCTTCTTGTAACATTACTTTATGTGCTCGTAAGGTTCCAATAAGCTCTTCTAGTCCTTGCACTTCAAGGTTCTTGGCTTGGCTTATGGCTGTTACCATCGGTCTCCATATGGTTGGAAGACATCTTATGATCATTCTTACTCTATCTTGTACTAAGTAAGCTTTGCCAAGAGAACGCATCTCATTTACTATAGTTGTGAACCTTGAATACAACTCATCAATAGTTTCTTCTTCATGCATTTCGAACAACTTGAACTTCCTTATGCCAATGTTTATTCTTGTTTCTTTGACATGACTTGTTCCTTCATGATGAGTTTTAAATGTATCCCATAATTCTTTAGCAGTGTTGTATTCATCAACTCTTTCACTTTCTTCCCTACTTAAAGCACAAGATTAAAATAGTTAAGCTTTAGAATTTAGGAGTACCTTGTTTTTATCTTCAGTTGTCCAATATGCTTCTCTTTTTTTATCTGATGTTGGATCAACTTGGTTTACTCTTGAAATGAAATATCCTTCTGTTATGATATGCCATATTCATGTATCTTGTGATTTCAGATATAGTTGCATCTTATTCTTCCATAAGTAATAATTAGTGCCAAAAAAGTAAGGTGGCCTGTTTGCGGATCCTCCTTCCACAATGTATTTAGCTTTTGACATTTTTCTTCTAGATCTTTTTCTCTAACATTATTTAGGTGTTTGATGACTTTTCATCATATGCATATTTTTCATTGATTTTAGTCTTATTTATCTTTAACCATTAGTTAACTTAAGGAGTTATTTGATATATTTTGTTGATTTTAGTTCTTTGAGTTAATAAAATGTCTATGTTTGTATTCCCTTGATTAAGTAGGGGTATTTTTCATAATTTTAAGTTGCTTTTTGTTTTAGTACAGTGCTGAATTCTAGCGAGAAATCAACATTACATATGTGGAGTATTTCAACCATTTCTAGAGTTGCAGATGTCCAATTGGAGTCAAATCAAGTGTACATGAAAGCTAAGATCCTTAGCTACAATTTCATGAAGAAATCGGAACCAAATTGAGATTCAAAAAGGAGACAAATGCATAATATGTCAAACAAAAGAAGTTGTGCGCCTGAAGCACAACAACCACGCCTGAGGCCCATTTTCAGACTGAAGCCTCTATCGGGACGCACTTGAAACGCAAAGGCTGCGCCTGGGGCGCGTGGCACGCGACAACATTCATTAAAATCATTTTTTCTCACTTTCTAGGCAGGTTTTTGACTATTGGGAAATTTGGAGACTTGTGCCCTAGCATTGAAACTTAAAGACGACCATTTCTAACACCATTGGAGTAATTTTATCAAGAATCATTCATGAATCTTTCTTATAATTCTTTTCTAATCTCTATCTTTTTTTATCTCTGTCATGGATAAGTAAACCATATTTGTTAGGGACGAGTGTAACAAGATGAAACTCTTATTTTTATGATTTGATTTCTATTTATATGAATGAGTTTATTGAATTATTTTTCTCATCTTTATGCTTAATGCTTTTTATTGCTTGATCAACATTAAAATTTTCTACAATTCGTGTTTTGAAACAGAAGTAGACCTTATACTGCTTAAGATGAGAAACTCATGAATTTGTAATCTAGGGATAGATGCGGGTCATGAAACCAATTAAATTAGTTGCAAAGTCAATAGTTTAACAAGAGAATTCTTGTACAGTAAGACTTAATTCTAATCTTAAATCCACTAAGGGCGTGTGCTGGGAGCCGGTACTTTATCATCAACCTTTGTGAAAGGTCCAACCGGCTATATTCAGACTGAGATGTCTTCTTCTTATGTTAGTACGGATCGATCTCATCGTCCGGCGCCGATAGATAATCTTGACCAGTTAAAGGAGCAATGGGCAAGTGAGCAAGAAGAAATGACACATCAGCTGATACAAGCCGCAATTGATAAATTGAATGAGGAATGGATATAGAGGTTTCAAGAGCAGTAGCAGCAGTTTCAACAGCAACAGCAATTTCAACAACAACAATTTTCATTTCCTCCTGTGTTTCATCAGCAGTTCCCGCCTCGGCCTCAATACTTGCATCAACAACCACTTTTCCAGCAGCAACAAAATTACTCTCAATACTCCGAGCAGCAGCAACCGCCTCCAAATTTCCAACAACACCAGGATCCTTCGAACTCTGCCTTCCAGCAACAGCAGCAACCAATGTTTCAGAAACAACAATATTTTCATAATTATCAGTATGCTCCATCATCTTCACATCAACTTCCTCAACCTGTCCCAGATCATCAAACTGCATACCGACCAACTATGCCAACCGCTGGGTTGATCAGACCAGATTTAAATCAACCTCAGCCAGCTAGGTCTCCTCCTTCGACTACTGGTGATGCCATTGAAGATGAAATTCAATTTCAAAGCATGATGTCTCCTCCAACACAAATGCATAATACTTTTGAGGGACTTCTTTCGTCGAGTATGAATGCAGGAAATAATGATGGTGGGAGTGGAGCTGATCAGACGAATTATTATACGGATTGATGTGATTTGAAGAATTTGAAAAAATTATTTTTAGGTTGTATGACATTATTGTGTGCTTAATTAATTTCCACTTTGTAAGACATTATTTGTTAATTTTGGGTTTGTAAGACATTAATTGTTAATTTTAGAATGCATGTTTTATTTGATTTTGTCATAATTGCTATAGCTAGCTTTAATTATTATTAATATTACGTTTTTATATATAATATTTATTTTAATATTTAATATTTCATAATTTCATATTTAATTTTAATTTTATTTAAATTTTAATTTAATTTTAATTTAAATTATAATTTATTTATAATTTACATTAATTTAAATTAATGTTTAATTATAATTATAATTATTAATTTTAATTTTAATATTTAATTTTTATATTAATTTTAATATTTAATTTTAATTTTATTTAAATTTAAATTTAATTTTAATTTAAATTATAATTTATTTATAATTTATATTAATTTAAATTAATGTTTAATTATAATTATGATTATAATTATTAATTTTAATATTTAATATTTAATATTTAATTTTAATATTTAATATTTAATTTTAATTTTATTTAAATTTTAATTTAATTTTAATTATAATTTATTTATAACTTACATTAATTTAAATTAATATTTAATTATAATTATAATTATAATTATTAATTTAAATATTTTATTATTAATAATTTAAATATTTTGTTATTTAAATTAATCTTTAATTTAATTATTAATCTATATTTTTAATTATATTAACATTAGTTTATTTTATATATATATATATATATTAAATTTAATTTATAATTACATTATATTTCAAATGTAATTTAATTATAATTTAAATTTTAATATTATAATTAGATTAATTTATTATATATAATAATGTAATAAACTATTAATTTGGAATTAAAAATTAATTTATTAATTACGTTGGCATTTGTGGCGGCCAAAAGCCCTCACAAATGCCCAGTCAACAATCCTTTGTGGCGGGCAAAAGCCCTCACAAACGCTCCATCAAGCAAATTCAGCTTTCCTTTGTGGCGGCCTATGCCCTCACAAAGGCTTGTGGCTGCAAAAGCCCTCACAAATGCCTGTATTTTGTGGCTGCAAAAGCCCTCACAAATGCCAACGTGTTTCAGCTCCTTTGTGGCTACAAAAGCCCTCACAAAATTTTGTGACCAGCTTCTTTGTGGCTGCCAAAAGCCCTCACAAAAGCCACCTTTGTGGCTGTTTTTTTTCCCTTTGTGAGGGCTTTTGGCCCTCACAAAATTCATCAATTCTTGTAGTGTACGGGTTATGTTGGAATTAAATGTTCTGTCACTAAGACATTAGAGCAAAACTAATAAATAGAATTCGGTAATAATTCAATAAAGGAATCCAATAACTAGGATGAAATTAGACACCAAGGTTAGATTTGAAGTGAAACTCACCCCTGGCATTTTTTTTATTATAAAGGATCAATTTTATTACTGTTGTTAGTTTCAAATATTATTTCAATCAATTTAGAAACTTTATGTTCAATTGTACATGTTCCTATTTAATATTTTTTTTTTTAAACATGAGATTTTAACTCAAGATTCATCTTGGTAGTGAAAGTAGAAAACGAAGAAAGTTCTTGGTTAGTTAAATCAACAATTCAGTTTATGTATTTAACTTTATAATCAATCAGACTTAAAGTAAATAGAGATACGGGAAAAAAATATCACACAACGATATATCCTAGTTCACCCAACTCGGGCTATGTCTAGTTCTCACAACTGTGAGATTTTCCACTAAGTGTTCAACATGCGAACAATATTGGTTTTACAAAGTTTTGTTTAGATCAACCTTGATCTGTAACAACAATTTCTTTCCACCCAGAAAAGGATTCCATGATGCGTTGTGCTCTTTAATATTTGATCTTTTTGAGTGTTTCTTTTGCTCATATGAGAGTTGTATATTCCTAGTATATGAACTTGAAATCTATTCTCAATTTGCAAGAACTTTGCTTACATTAAAAACTGATTTGATCTTGCTTGATGAAAATGGAAAAACATGGAGAACGTTCTTGATTTTGCCAGAATTTGTCAAGAACGTTCTTGGTTCTGTTTTGTTCATTTTTTGCTCTTTTTCAAATGATCTTGCTTTTGCTTTATGGCATAGTGTGATCATTGATTGTTGTATTTGATCATCTTTTTCTTAAAGATGTTATCTTGAAGATGTAATAATCATTCTCTTGAATGATTGATATATGATATATTCCTTTTGAGATTATTTCATTATTGAGTGGATACTTATGCACTTTGATGAAGTAAATGACTTCTTGCTTGTTCACTTATGCAATTCATGTTCCTTAAACAAAACTCAAGTGCAATCATTAGTAGACCACCATTCATAAAATTTAATCTTTTATTTCATTAGGTTTATTGTCATTAAAACATACATCAAAAAGGTTTTTGCCTCAACAATTGTCATGTAAATGAGGCGAAGAATCAAAGACATACTGATACCTTAGATTGGGAGCTTAAGATATATCAATTGTTTGAAGCTCAAGACATTATAGAATCGAGGATAATTAAGTTGGCTACCTTAGAGTTTAAGGATCATGCTTTACTTTGGTGTAGGGGTATGTGGGTTGGGTTGTGCCGGTTTTGTCAAAATCTGATACCCAAACCGATCGATCATCTTAGGGTTGGGTTAAGTTCTAAATCCTTATTTTTTATTTATTTAACCAGAACCGAGCTGATCCGATCAAGAAAAGGTTAGAGTTGGTTGGGTTGGTGGGTTATAAATAAATAGTAACTTGTTTTTTCATTTTATGGGAGAAATATAAGTAACAACAATAATAATTTAATTGAATAAAAATATATTTAATACTTGAATGTCTCAAAAAACATAAAATTTCAATCACATCATTCAATTCATTAAAAAAAGCCAACAACCTCTCACAAAAAACAAATAAATCCATCAATCTTCAAATACATAAAGAAATTCAACAAGTTTCAAATACATAGGTAAAGCTAACAATAAATCAATAAAATATTAAAAATTCATCAAATCTAAGCAATGTCAATTTCAAGTCCAAGCACTTAACAAGTTCCTCAAGTTATGGAAGGGAACAATTAAGATTATGCAAAAACAAATATCAATAATAAAAGTGAGGAGAAATAATAAATAAGTAAAATATGCATGAAACAAAGCAATAACAAGTACCTTAAGATGTAGTAGTGATTTTATTAAACTCAACAACAATCACCCCATTATTAATTGAAACTAATTCAAACATCTCTAAAATTTTAAATAAATTACATAATATCATTAGCACATCAAATGATTAAAAGAATAAACAAAATAAAGTGAAATCAATTTGAAAGTTAAAATAAAACGTTCATACCCGACTCAATCTTTTGTACTTCAACCAACTCAGTTGCTAAATCAATTTTCTTAAGAGATTTGATCTAATTTTGGGTACAAATCAAAGCTTCAATAGTAGTGGTATTTAATGAACTACGAAATGAATCGAGGATTCGACTTCCTATAGTAAACACTAACTCAGATGATGCAATAGACACTAGAATAGCCAAAATATATCTAGCTATGCGAGAAAGAACATGGTATTTATTTATTTTTCCTTTATACCATTTAAGAATATCAAATGTGGGGGAGTCTTCTTCAACACCATCCTCTGAATACATATCCAATTCACTTTGTTTTTTCTTCCTGTTCAATCTAAACAAATTTTCTCAATCATCTCCATCCCCCATTTCAGTGTTAGACTGTGAGTGCATGTTGAGATTTGAGGTTCTAGAATCACTAGCTTCATTAGTAATGCGATACAAAAAAGTATAGTGTTCAATCAATTTACCGATAAGATTTTTTAGTTTTTCCATCATATCATCTGATTTATCAGTTCCAGACATTATTTTTTTTAAAAAAAATTCAATACACTTAAGCTTATAACGGAGATCAAGAAAAATAGCAACAAACAAAATCCAGACTTATAATGAAGATCAAGCTTATAACAGTCATTACATTGTTGAATTTTACTTGCATATTTGCAATCATCTTTTTCAAAACAAAATCCTCTATGTTATTACATTTAGTCAATGTATTTTGAATTTCAATCAACTGCTTAAAAAATGAATTGGTTGTAACATGTAATGACCCAGAAAAAGAAAGAGTCACTTCATAGAAAGTATTCAAAAACTTCACGAAAATACGGAAACATTTTCAATCAGTTTCATTAGGACATCCTCCTACCTCACTACCATTAGACATAAATGCCACATCAGCATGTTCTAAACAATAAAATGCATGCTCATATTGTTCAGCAATATCAAACATAAAAAAGGTGGAGTTCCACCTAGTTTGTACATCAAGTGTTACCATTGTTTTAGAACATACATTCATAGCTGTTGCACACTTTTTAAAAGCAGTCAACCTATTAGCAGAAGACTTGAAAAATTTACATGCAACCCTTATTTTAGAAATTGATGAGTCAATTTCCTTCAAGCCATTAGTGATAGTTAAGTTCAATACATGTGCACTATATCTCATATGTATGTACAACATACTTTTCAACTTTTCCTTTTCATCAAAATACAATTGCAAGAAATCTCTAGCAAAAGTAACACGGGAAGGAATTTTAAATCTAGGTTGAGCCTCACTCATGAATTCTTTGAACCCTTCATTTTCAACATATTTAAATTGGAGTTCATCAATAATTACCATCTTTGCTAGTGTTATTCTAGTTCTCTCTTGATTAAATTCAACATGTTTAAAACTAACACTATTATGGTCATCATCATTTTTCTTTCCAAGAACAATTGTCTTTTGTTTCTTATCAACTTGCCTATTTGGATTTTTAAAGCACTTATTTATATGTCTAAGCAAGTTAGTTGTTCCATGACTAGAACTATTTGTTGCGTACTGACAAGACCGAAAGTGCACGATATTATCACGTAGTAAAAATTATCATTCACACAAGGATTTTTTTATGAGTACTAGTCTCTTGTTACTATGATGATTAGCCAAAATAGTAAATGTTGATAATGCTTTTTTGGTTTAAAATTCACAATAAAAATAAAGCCTTGGGATTGTAGTTTTTCATAATGATGGACACAATAAAATTAACCTACTTTAAGTTAATGGTGTTAAACTCTTATAAATGAGATAAACAATTATAACTAATGTCTTCTTTCAAAGAACAAAATTGTATTTTAAACTAATACCCAACATATTTTTAAGATTGATGTATTAACAAAATCCTTTAAGAGAAGATATCTTTCATGATTTCAAGATAACCAAAATCTATTTTCATGATTTAGTTCTCTTGTCCAATCTTAGGAGTCATATATCAAATCTACCTTTCGGTATATTATTTGATATATAAGTATGAATATGATTATTACTAAGATTGGACTAAAAGATCAATACCAATGATATCATGAAATAGAAGTTATTAGAGATCCATCATTGAAAATCCTACAATCCCAAGACAAAGAAGATCTTCTCACACATGATCATAGTAGAATCAAAACTTAAATATAAAAACATTAGAAATATAAAATAACAGAATAAAAAAAAAAGAGTAAAAATAGAAACTGAATATTATTAAAGCTAGAAATTTGCTAAGAGAAATACAAAAACAAAAACAAGAGCAAAAAAGAGATTGTAAGTAGGAATGTCTCTCTAAAAGTGTGTATTTTCGTCATTTTTATAACCATATGTGTCTTCATGAGCTTTAATTAAAACAAACCTCCAGAATTTCACCAAAAAAAAATGGTTCAGCAGCAGAAATTGAACATATTATGGCCATAATAGCTACTACTTCCAGTCAATATTAGGTTCACCAATAGAAGATGAGTAGGTTACTGCCATAATGATCATTATTGCCAAGCAGTAATCCTTGCTGGCTTGGAGTGGCAAATTCTTGTTTTTTTTTTTCTCGTTCATCCATTATGGCCGTAATGGCAGTTATGACCAAACATTAATGATTGCTGAAACTTGAGTTTCTTTCATTTTCATGATTAGGATTCACCATAATTGTACCAATTGACTTCAAGGTTCTGTTGGACCAAAATTCTTCACTTATTCCTTCACTTCTCCTTGCAATCTAAAAAAAACAAAAAGATAGTAAAATAGAACTAAAACCGAATTTAAAAAATCAAATCAACCTATCAAATAAAACTATAAAAACAAATTAGTTCTTGCTTATCAAAATCCCCCATGCTTGAATCATTCTTCTTCCTCAAGCAATTGTTTCAGATGAAAATTATGGACAAGCAGACACCATGAATAGGGAACTCAACATGTAGTTCAAGTGTAGGCAATAGGCAAATTCCAAAAACAAATGATAACCAACTTCGGTTCCAAATTAGTGACTTAGACTCCTCTGAAAACATAATTATCATCAATAGGACACTCAACTCTCAAATTCTATCAATGTTTTAGGGTAATGGGCATTCACTCAAAATTTCACCAATGCAAAGTTTTCATAGACTTGATAATTAACCAAATCTCCATTATATCTCTCATGAGAGCATATGTGAATCAAAAACACTATTCAAGGTTGTAGTGGGGCCAAGGGACAATAGGTGGAGAAAACCAAAACAAGGGATATTCAAAAGGCTATATCACAAATTAAACATATGATTATAAATACCCTTTTTGAATAATTAGAGCTCATCATATTTAAACAATCTTTCATCAGTCAACTGTGTTACTCCGAGTGGAGCACCTTATTGTGTCATTTCAAATTGGGACTAACAACATTTTTTTTTCTATTTTTTTCTTCTTCTTTTCTCTTTTTTTTTCTTTTTTTTTCTTTTTTTTATATTTTATTTTATTTATTTATTATTATTTTTTTAAGTTTCTTCATTTTATTCAAAAGGGTATCCAATAATGATTTTATCAATAAAGCAAGGGACCAACAAAGATAATTCATGTAAGGCTCAAAGTGGGCAAGAAGTGCAAAGTATGAAACAAAATAAAACAAAAATCCTAAGACTTGAAAAAAAAAAACTAATCCTACAATGTTTTTTTCTTCAAACATGATCACAAGAGAATTTAGCCTTGAGACGATTGCAAGTCAAGTTCTAGAGATCACAGTCAATGGTGAATAATCACTCATAACAAAGAAAAAGGGCATAATATTTGATGATGTAACACAAGCTCCTATATAAGCCAAAAACTCACATTTAATAGCTAAATCAATGAGAACATGTTGTCACATAATAAGCTAATTTATCGAACTAATAGTGTTGCATCTAAAGTTGAGTTCATTGCATATTTAAATCCAACATGAACATAAATTATTTATTTATAACAAAAACTAGAATTAACATGCTAAGTAAACAAGCAAACAAGATTCAAACGGGAATACCTTGCGGATTTGAAATGGCCCGGACCACCTCAACCGATGTTTACCTGGAAACATCTTCAATCATGAATTGAAAAGTAATACGAAGTCACTTTGTTTGAATTATCTTTTTTTTGTGTGCTTATCATGCCAGTTATAGGTTCCTTCCTTTTAGAAGTTAGCATTCTCATAAGCGTCCTACCTCAAATCATCAAGCTCACTGAGTTGGAGCTTTCTTTTTTTACCAGTAACCTTCAAATCAAAGTTAAGGATCTTTATTGCTCAGTATGTTTTATGTTCCAGTTCAACTGGGAGGTGACAAGACTTTCCATAGATCAACTTATAAGGAGTCATACCAATGGGAGTCTTGTATGTTGTACGCTAGGCCCAAAACGCATCATCTAGCTTCACGAACCAGTCTTTCCTTGATGTAGAGACAATTTTCTCGAGAATGGTTTTGATATCTCTATTGGAAACTTCTACTTGTTTGCTTGTTTAAGGGTGATATGACGTGGCAATTTTGTGTTTCACCTCATAATTTTTTTAGTCGGTCTTCAAATTGTTTAGCTATGAAATGGGAGCCTCCATCACTAATCACGACCTTTGGCACACCAAACCTAAAAAATATTACCTTTTTAAAAAGCTTAATAACTACCTTAGCATCATTTGTTGGGGTAACGATAACTTCAATCCACTTGGACACATAATCCACCGCTACAAGGATGTATTGATTTCCAAGAGACGAGGGAAATGGTCCTATGAAATCAAATCCCCAAACATCAAATATTTCAACTTTGAGGATATTGTTAAAAGAAATTTCACTTTTTTTTTATATGTTTTCGGTACGCTAGCATGGATCACATTGAAGCACAAAGTGATGCACGACTTTGAAGAGTGCGGGCCAGTAGAAGCCTGCTTGAAGTATCCTTGTTGTAGTTTTTGAGGAACTAACATATCTGAAGTAAGTAGAGGAATGATAGGGAAACATGATGTTTTCCATTTCTTCTTCCGGGATACATCTTCTAAAAACTCCATCAGCCCCTCTCTTTACAAGCAAAACTTATTCTTTTGTTGATAGTTCAAATTTGGGGGTAGTACTCCAACTGCTAGGTAGTTCAAAAAATCAGCATACCATGGTGCTTCTATTTGTGCAAGAGCAAACAATTGATCATCAAGAAATGAATCATCCAGTGGCAACTCATATTCATTTTTGTTCTTCATGTAGCCTTGAGAGATGTTCAGCCACCACGTTTTCAATCCCCTTCTTATTTCAAATTTCTAGATCAAACTCTTGGAGAAGTAGTATCCATCGAATAAACCTTGACTTAACATCTTTATTGCTCAAGAGATATTTAATTGTTGCTTGGTATGTTAGACAATTATCTTTGATCCCACCAAGTAGGAATGAAACTTGTCAATGGCAAAAACTACTGCCAATAACTCTTTCTCGGTTGTGGCATAGTTAACTTGAGCTTCACCCAAAGTCCTAATGGCATAATTGGTAGCATGAACTTTCTTGTCTTTTCTTTACCCCAACACTGCACCCACAACCAAGTCGCTAGCATCGCACATGATTTCAAATAGAAGACTCCAATCAGGTGACTGCATAATCGGGGCGAATATCAATGCTTCTTTTAACCTACAAAATGACTAAAGACAAAATTCATCAAAGACAAAAGTTGCATCCTCTAGGAGCAAACTTGTTAAAGGCTTAGAAATCTTAGAAAAATCTTTAATGAATCGACAGTAAAATCCTACGTTCCCCAAGGAACTTCTCACTTCATTTACGGAGGTGGGAGATGAAATTTTCTCTATTACCTCAATTTTTGTTTTGTCTACCTCAATACCCCGTTCAGACACCAAATGTCCAAGAAAAATCCCTTATCTAACCATAAAGTGGCATTTCTTCCAATTTAACACAAGATTAACTTGTTCGCACCTTTCAAGTACCTTTTCGAGATTGGCCAAACAATTATTGAAGTTAGATCCATACACACAAAATTCATCCATGAATACTTCCATTATATCCTCAATAAAATTAGAAAAAATTGACATCAGGCAACGTTGAAAGGTAGTAAGGGCATTGCACAAACCAAAAGACATTCTCCTATAAGCATAAGTGCCATAAGGACAAGTAACCATGATTTTCTCTTGGTTGCTAGGATGAATGGTAATTTGAAAAAAACCAGAATAATCATCCAAATGCCAAAAATGTGAATGTTTTGCTAACATTTCTAACATTTGGTCAATAAAAGGTTGAGGAAAGTGATCTTTACGAGTGGCTTTGTTCAGTTTCTTGTAATCTATACACATCCTCCACCTTGTAACTGCCCTAATTACAATGGATTCATTTTTTCATTGTTAACAATAGTGATACCTCCCTTTTTTTGAACTTCTTGAATGAGACTAACACATTTGCTATCTGAGATAGGATAAATTAGCCCGACATCTAGGAGCTTAAGTACCTCTTTTTTCACAACTTCTTTCATGTTAGGATTTAACTCCTTTGATGTCCAATAGAGGGTTTATAGTCCTCTTCAAGTAGTATCTTATGCATGCAAATGGATGGATAAGTTCCCTTTATGTCCTCAATAGTATATCCAATAGCTTTTGGATACATCTTGAAGACTCCAAACAATTTTTCAGTTTCTTCACCATTTAATTTAGCACTTACAATGACAGGAAATGTAGAATTTTACCAAGGAATTCATACCTAATATTTGAGGGAAAAGACGTAAGTTCTACTTATAGAGCCTCTTTTGGGAGAGGTGCTGAATTTTCTACTGCTAATGCTTCAAAATTTAAGTCTGGAAGAGGAGGATTTTCATTCAACAAGTTAGCATATGCATCATCTTCCTTTGCCAAGCCTTCATGACTTGTGCTTCCAATCAAGCATGCTTCCAGTCCATCTTACGAGAGTGGTCTTAAAGGACACTCCTTAACACATCAATCAATTAAATCGACCCTGCAACAAGAATCTTCAAGAGAAGGACTTTTCATAAGGTTAGACAAATTAAGTTCAATCTTTTCATCACCAACATTGAAGACAAGCTTCCTATGTTTCACATCAATAAAAGCTCCTGTTGTGGCTAGAAAAGGTGTCCAAAGAAGAATTGGGACTTGGGAGTCCCCTTCCATTTCCAACACCACAAAATCAACTAGTATAAACAATTGTCCTACTTTGATAGGAACATCCTTTAATATTTCCATCGGATACTTGATAGATTGGTCAGCTGTAAGGAAATGTTTATGGACTTTAACTCACACACATTCAAAACTCGTATAACCAATAACACAAGGAATAGAAAAATTTTCAGGATCTTTAAGCTTGGGAGGCAACTTATTTTGAATTATGGCACTACATTCATTAGTTAAAGCAATTGTCTGAGGAATAATAAAACCCTATTAGGTTGCCAAACAAAATTTTAAAAAAAACTTAACTAGTCACACGATCGAGTCGATTGGTTCAAAAACTTAACTAGTCACAGGATCGAGTCGATTGGTTCAAATTGTTGAACCCATTATTGTCTGAGGAATAAATTGTTGATATTTTGCATCTCTAATGCACCTTTACTTTTGCAATGTTCCTAAACCGCTACCCGCTTCCATGGTTGATATTTGCACTAGACTTATAACTTGAAATTTTTGTCTCTAAAGATTCTGGTTAACTAGTGTAAGTTTGGGTTCCTGTTGTGTTATTTGAGAAGAAGCTACAGTTTGGGGTTGGGATTGTATTGCATGTTGTGGTTGAGTTGGGGTAAGTGTGTGATTTAAATTACAAGTCCTTTTGTTATGTCCTAATTGGCAACATCTACTACAAATTTCATACATACTCTTTTTGCTTTCATTGTTTGCAGAGCACTAAGTTTCCCAACCTCCTTATTTCTTGCTTTTTTTTTTACTTACCTAACAATATTTTCATTGAAGACGGTAATGTGTTTGGGGAAGGAATAATATGCCACTGACTTTTTCCATTAACAGGATAAATAATTGGCTCATAACAAGTTTGATATGCTTCTTTCCTATGATAAATAAGGATATAATCCTATGGGTTCAAGTTAACTTTCTGCAAACAAGTTATGGCATGTGGACAAGGAATGTTTGTAATCAACCATTTTTGCATGTATATTCTTTGTTGTCAAGATAGAATGTGCACTTGTCATTAATTAGAGATGTGTTTTACTTCAAACCACATGGACCTAGATTGCCTCATAATCCAATTTTTTGTCAAAACATATTCTTCAACAAGCCTCTTCATTATCCTTGGTAATATGCTTCCTTAAAAAGAAGTAATTTTTTCCTATTTGTTGCCCACCTTTCCATCGAGTAGATTCATAAATCCTCAATCATCATGACAATAGGTTTATGTAGTGCTCCTACAATGACACTATTAAAAGTGTAACAACTCAACCCTTACTGTTACTGACACTGTTAATCATGACCTTCTCGTCCCCTCATTCCACCTCATAGAAATAACGAGTTTTTGCCTTATGTGGAAATCAAACCCGGTACTTAAGAGATATACCGCTGTCACTTCATTCTCATTTACAATAAAAAAAGCATTAGATATGTTGTTTAGGTTGTTGTCACACTTAGTTTCTGATTTGAAATGTGATTTACTCCAATACCTTGGTGGTATTTTAATTGTGTACCTGCAAAATAACATATTTACCTCAATATTCATGAATTAAATGTTAATCAAACTTAACATATGTCTTGTACATACACAGGTTCTTAACTATCACTCCGACATTCTCTTTCATTGTCACTTATATAGTTGATGTACATAGGTTTTTGACTAGGTTGTGACAGAGATCCACTTCTAATTCTTGTTGAACTTCTAGGTGCCACTTTCTCTGTCTTTAAGTATGCTTTAGTGTGGATGGCTTTCTCTTGGGTATGGTAAATTTATTCTTGAGTGTGGATGACTTTTCTTTGATGTAGAACTAGGAGGTTTTTTGTTTTGTTTATTAATGATAGTGTTTTTCTTTGGTGTTTTAGTGAGACTTTTTTTGTTTGGGGTCTTAGTAGGAGAAACCATCCTAAGAAGGTATTGAGTACTCTCATAAATGACATCAATTTTGTCACGAGACAATTCATCGACTCTGTCATATTTCACATGTAAAGAACAAACATACAATTCAACACTTTCATTAACAACAACTAAATCTACCATTTGCGTTGCACCTTCATCATTCAATAACTCTTTAAATTGTCCTCCAACCTTGTACCACATTGATTCAACCCTTGAGTAACCCTTACTTTCAAGAATGTCTAAAATCTCAAAGTATGACCACCTATCACGGTCATAAAGCCATTCATTCACAATCCCTCCTTATACTCCATAATATCTCCAATTATCACCAAAAATTAAAAACCTCATTAAATATTCCAACCTAAACCCGTCCATTACTTCATATTCTATTAACAAAAAATTGACAAATTCACTTCAGCAACTAAAACAACCCAAAATAAACATATATATAATAGAGCATAATCGCAAAATATATCAGAATCGTGTGGCAAAACACACCAGAACCACAACGAAACTAATTTCTAAAATGTTTCACAAAATAGAGCAGAATCGCAACCAATAGATGAAAAAATCGTACCTTTTGAAACCCTAAATTACTTACCTTCAAGCTCGTAATCTTCCTTTGTTTTCCTTCAATGGTGTTGCAATCCTTATCTCTGTTTTGGCCTTTCCCATCGATTGTGTCATTTCATCTTCTTCGTTAACTCAAACTTTCTAAAACTATGTTGTTTCGTGTTTTAAACACAATTTTAAAGAGAAATGTTAAACGTTTCTCAATAAGAGAAATGTTATTTAAACACAAATATAAACACAAATACTATATACCTATATTTGTACACATTTATATTCTCTCTTATCATTAATACACTCTTATTAACAATAAAATCAAATTAAACACCATAATCTCTCTTCTCTCTTTCTTTTCTCTCTCTTATCTCTATTTCTTTTAATAAACATGTTTCCCTCAAATTCAAAACTTTTTTCTCACATGAAACGATGTTGTTTTGGAGCAACTTGAGCCATGTGGATAAGAGTTATCGCCGCAACTAACACATATTCAACTTTTGTTATGTTTTTTTACTAAAAGACCAAAACACTAGCGTTTCAAAAACTTTTAAAAAAAATATTTTTTTACACAAGATAATAGACCAAAATCATATTTAGGCCTTTATTTTTTAAAAGTTAAAATTTTGTTATTATCGATACAAATTTTTTACTTTTAATTTATTATCAAGTACCGTAGTACCTTTTAGTTAAACTATTTAATTTTAAAATACTTTTAGTTTAACCATAGTCAGAATTATTTACTTATAGAATTTGATGATGTGACTTATATGACATGACAAATAACTTGTTGGCTCACCATTATTCATAATTAAACATTTATGGCAAAAGTACACATGGTCTTTTAAGTTTGGTCTAGTTTCCATTTAAGTCTTTTAAATTTTTTTCCTCCTATTTGATCTTTTAAGTGATAACTAGAATATAACCCGCGCGTTGCACGGGATATATAAATTTTAACATATTAGTAGTATTGTGAATAAAAATTTAAAATTTAAAAATAATATAATATATATAGACTTTAACATATTAGCAATATTGTAAATAAAATTTAAATTTTTTTAAAATAATACAATTTATTCATTTCTTTGTAGAGTATTTTTTCAATTGAATTTATTTGAGTATTTATTATATATGAGTTGAGAAACACACGTCTGAGAATATGTAAAATATTTTGTATAACGTAATTGCAATTAATTAATATATTTAGTATTAAAAATCTACAGTGATTATCATCCTACAAACAATATTCATAAATTAAATTTAGTGTTAAAAATATTAAAAGTGTTTTAATAAATATTAATATATGTAATTATTTATCGCAAAATCAAATTAGTCATGCTCTTTTATTGTGCTGTCAAATCTAAATTTATTTTTAAAATAATTTTAGAAAAATATAATATGGACAATCTTCTTTGTCTTTTGAGTAGTCAATATATTTTCATGTCGTAGATGAGATCAATTAAAACAAATAAGAATGGTTGATTATATATTGTATAAAATTATATATTAATTTTTTATGAAGAAAATTATATATTAATTATATTTTAATTTGTAGGCCCTAATGTTGCCACTTAGATTGCGATCATAGACATTTATTTATATTTATGATTATAATTAACTTTTAATATTTTTTCAGATGCGAAGAGGTTAATTGGTAGAAAGTTTAGTGATCCTGTTGTTCAAAAAGATATAATGTTGTGGCCATTTAAGGTCATTTCTGGTGTTAATGACAAACCCATGATTACGGTTAAGTACAAGGGTCAGGAGAAGCTCCTTTGTGCTGAAGAAATTTCATCTATTGTCCTTGCAAATATGAGGGAGATTGCAAAGGCATATTTGGAATCACCTGTTAAAAATGCAGTTATCACTGTGCCAGCTTATTTCAACGATGCTCAAAGAAAAGCCACCATGGATGCTGGTGCCATTGCTGGCCTAAATGTTATGAGGATAATCAATGAACCCACTGCCGCAGCTATTGCATATGGCCTTGACAAAATAGATAACTGTGATGAACATAATATTTTTGTGTTTGATCTTGGTGGTGGGACTTTTGATGTGTCTCTCCTCACCATTAAAGGTAAAGTCTTTGAAGTTAAAGCAACGGCTGGAAACACTCATGTTGGAGGAGAGGTTTTGATAATAGAATGTTGAACTATTTTGTAGAGGAATTTAAGAGCCTTGAAGCAGTTGAGAACTGCATGTGAAAAAGCAAAAAGGATACTCTCTTTCAAATTTTTAACGTTTGTTGAGATTGATAATTTATTTAAGGGCATTGACTTCTCCTCATCGATCACTCGTTCCAAGTTTGAAGAAATCAATATGGACATTTTTAATGAGTGTATGAAGACTGTTGAGAGTTGTCTTGCTGATGCTAAGATGGACAAGAGTAGTGTAGATGATATTGTACTTGTAGGTGGCTCATCTAGGATTCCCAAAGTGCAGGAACTATTACGTAACTTCTTCAATGGGAAGGAATTATGCAAGAGCATCAACCCTGATGAGGCTGTTGCTTATGGTGCTGCTGTCCAGGCTGCTTTGTTGAGTGAAGGCTTTAAAAATGTTCCAAATTTGGTGCTGCGAGATGTTATACCTTTGTCTCTCGGTATGGAAACAACAGGAGATGTCATGAATGTGATGATTCCTAGGAACACTTGCATTCCCACCAAGATGACACGACAATTTTGTACAGTTGACGATAACCAACCCGGTGTCTTGATTGAGATTTATGAGGGTGAGAGAACAAGAGCCAGTGACAACAATGAGCTTGGTTTTTTTAATCTTTCTTTTCCAGGTGCTCTCCGTGGCAATCCTTTGGATGTATGCTTTGCTATCGACGAAAATGGTATTTTAACTGTTTCTGCTAAGGAGATATCCACCGGCAATACAAATGAAATCACAATAACCAATGACAAAGAAAGGTTATCCAGAGACGAAATTCAAAAATTGATTCAAGAAGCTAAGGAGTACCATGATGAAGATGTGGAGTTCCTAAAGAAGGCTAAGGTAATGAATGCATTAGATTACTCTGTTTACAAGTTGAGGAAGGCTCTAAAGATTAAGGAAGCTAAATTTAAGCTCTCTTCTCAAAAAGTTAGAAAGATCAATCGTGCAATTGAAGTGGTTACAACTTTGCTTGATAATAAAAAACAGCAGAGTGAACTAGATGTTCTTGAGGATCATCTAAAGGAGCTTGAAAGTATGCTGGAAGATCCTGTAATCAAGACAGGCTAGTTTTCTTTTCAGCAGTGATGATTTTCAAGTGTTTTCTTGCTTTTGTAAGTGGTGACTTGGCCACTCTTCTTACCATTTGATTTAGCTTAGATTTTATTTAATTAATTTGCAAGTTTCTTTGTAGGACCAATTGTCAAGATTCTCCAGTAAGTTTTATGTTTATGCTTCTGAAAAGTTATGAAATTTATGAAACATTCTATCTAAAAATGATTTAACGAAAATTTTGGTTTATCAATCCTTGAATGTTTTTATCTTGATTTTTGGATATGTTTGAAGGCTTTGGTTAAATCTGAATGATTAATGTTAGCGGTTGAGCAAACTACCAAATGCTCCCCTGAATTTGTAAGTCGCTCTCAAATAAGTCTTTGAGATTGCAAATATTTCAAATAGATCTTTGAATCTGTCATGCATTGCTCACACTCATCCTTTGCCAATATTCGATACAAAAAGTTAGAAAGATCAATCGTGCAATTAAAGTGGCTACAACTTTGCTTGATAAGAATAAACAGCAGAATGAACTAGATGTTCTTGAGGATCATCTAAAGGAGGTTAATAGTATGCTGGAAGAGGCTAGTTTTGTTGTTAGCACTGACGATTTTCAAGTGTTTTCTTGCTTTTTTAAGTGGTGAATTGAAACCTTTATGATCATTATCTGTTATAAGTTATAGAAGTAATTATTAGTATTTTAAGGTAGGATATGATTTGCTAAAATTGTTACCATGACTTGGCCACTCTTCTTACAATTTGACTTAGCTTAGATTTTATTTTATTAATTTACAAGTTTCTTTGTAGGATCCATTGTCAAGATTGACTAGTTACATTTATTTTTATGCTTCTGAAAAGTTATGAAATTTATGAAACATACTATCTAACAATGGTTTAATATTATTGTTAGTTTAGTACTGGTACTTTGTAGAATCCTTGAATGTTTCTATCTTGAATTATGGATAGGTTTGAAGGCTTTTTTTAAATTTGAATTATTAATGTTAATGGTTGAGTAAATCACCAAATTCTCCCCTTAATTTATTATCTAGCCGACAAGCACCACCATCATAAACTTTGCTAATAATAAAGGGTCATTTCCACTTTGGCGACTATTTACCAAACATTTAATCCCAATTGGAGAAATAGTTTTCCTAATCAAGTCTCACTCAACGAATTTTTTTAACTGGACTCGTTTATTGTGAGCTCTAGCCATTTTCTATTTGGATAGCTCAATTATATCTAAGTCCATGAGCGGCACTTCATCCAGATTCTTGTTCCATCAACATGGCTTATTGATATTCATCCAAACTCAGATCATTTTGCTTTGCTAGTACTGCTCATAACATGTACAAAAATGTTTTTTTAAACTATTATATCATATATTATTCTATTAATATACATATCAACAATCAACTCTCAGCCTTTTCATTCACACATGTTTATTGTGTAGATCATATATATAATTTTTTTCAAAAACGATTTAGTATGACAAATAAACCACATACTAGAAACTCGTGTAATCAAATTGAATAAAATGAAGATAATAATTTAAATCTCATAAGCCAAAAACATGATTTCAATCTTATACATGACAAATAAGTAACTAATTACTACAAAAACGTTTTGGCTGTCGACAATCGACAAAGTTTCATCCACATGTTTACAAATTGTTAGAAAATTTACAACACAATATTTGTAGTGTCGGCATATTTCATCATCAAAATAAAAAATTTCAGTAATTTCTTTGATTGTACACTTGAAATAACCATGTAGAAAATACCATGATTAAATGCAGGTCCTTGCATATACAAACCAACGTGAAAAGTAAATTGATATCGCATTTTATTTATGGTTATTGCAAAATATAATGACGATAAAAATTTTCTTCTCTAAGACTTAAATGAAAAATTTGGCTTAGATGGAACCAAATTCATCCTCGATATATTAATCTTATCACCAATATTTTTTCAACCATATAATGGCTCCAATAATATTTTTACAAAGTTCATTTGTAAGCAACCTTATTTCATTGCAGAGCCTACTGAAATTAATGAAATAATATAATCAACCTTAACAATAAGAGTAGTAAGTTATAATTTTTAAAATAATATTGGGATATGCATCAAGAATTAACCAACAAAACAGAAAACTAACAATTGCAAAACCATAAATTAAAACGGAGAATGTTATTCGTTTAAGCAAAAAAACGAGAACGTTCTTGACCAGAACTGATACACATAAAATGAAGATTGTTTAACGTTCTCCTTTCTACAGTTTTAAACAAAACACTTTTTCAAACAATGTTGTCATGATCCGAAAACTAAACGACGTGACCGACGCACTAGCTATACTCATAGCCTGACAAACCTACCAACTAACAGAACTATTAAGCGACTAATTAGTTCTCAATAATCTTTTTAAAAAAAGTATATTTTTTCTCAAAATTTCGAAAGAGTACCCTCTATAACTCCAACGTTTCCAAATTTATAAAATTCTTGTTTAACTTTCAATTAAGTCATAATCTAAAGATCATAATCTAAAGATCATGTATGTGTTTGCTGCATTGTGATTGCTAACTAGAATTTTTTCAAGCCTATGGTAGCGTGATGCATGTTCTAGGATTTGAGTGATAAATTCATAACCCTTCTAAATACTTGAGAGAAATTTTGGTGAGCTTGTGTGAAGAGAGAGTTGAACTTGAAAAATGAATGCCAACGTGTACAAATCTTGTATTTTTTGTAAGCACCCATAGAGTATGATGGATGTTTTGTAGTAGCTGAAACTTTGAGAATTGAGTTTGATTTGAAATGAGAAATTGAGTTTAAGTTTGCTTTTAACTGCACCAAACATGAAATTAATTGTTGCTTGGGGACAAGCAATAGATTAAGTTTGGGATTGTGATAACTCTTCATCATATGCATATTTTCCCACTGTTTTAGTCTTATTTATCTTCAATCATCAGTTAAATTAAGGATTTATTTGATACATTCGGTTTATTTTGGTTCTTTGAATTTATTATTATGTTATGCTTGTATTTCAGTGATTAAGTAGGAATTTTTCGTAATTTTACACTGCGTTTTGTTTTTAAGTGCAGTGCTGAATTTTGGTGAAAAATCAACATGATATATGTGGAGTATTTCAGCCATATCTGGAGTTCTAGATGTCCAATTAGTGTCACTCCAAGTGCTAATGAAAGCTATGATCTATTTCTACAACTTTCATGAAGACACCGGGACCAAATTCAGACGCGCAAGATGAGCAAAATCCAAAATACGTCAGACCGCAGATGCTGCGCGCCTGGAGCGCAGTTCACATGTTTCAGCTCTGCCAACGCGCATCAGCAATCATAAAAACGCTATTTCTTACAGTTTGAAGGATCTTTTTGACTCTTGGGAATTTGGGAGACTTGTGCCCTAGCATAGAAACTCAAAGACGGCCGTTTCTAACGCCATTGGAGCAGTTTTATCAAGAATCATCCATGAATCATTCTTGTAATTCTTCTTTAATCCTTATCTTTTGTATCTCTGCCATGAGTAACTAAACCCTATTTGTTAGGGATGAGTGTAACCAGATGAAACCCTTATTTTTCTAATTTGATTTCTAGTTATATGAATGAGTTTATTGAATTGTTTTTCTCATCTCTATGCTTAATGCTTTTTATTGCTTGATCAACATTAAAATGTTCTATGATTTGTATTTTGAAACGGAAGTGGACTTTACGAATGCTTGAGATGAGAAATTCATGAATTTGTAGTCTAGGGATAGATGCAGGTCATGAAACCAATTAAATTAGTTGCAAAGCAATAATTTACAAGAGAATTTCTATACGGTAATGCTTAATTCTAATCTTAAATCTACTAAGGGATTAGGGGTTACTTTGGAATTAAAGGTTATGTCACTAAGACATTAGGGCAAGAATAATAAAGAGAATTCGGTAATAATTCAATAAAGGAATTTAATAACTAGGATCAAATTAGACACCAAGGTTGGATTCGAAGTGAAACTCATCCCTGACATTTTTCTCATTATAAAAGATCAATTTTATTAATGTTATTAATTTCAAATATTATTTCAATCAACTTGGGAACCTTTTGTTCAATTTTAGTAATTAAATATAATTCAATAGTAAAATGCAATCCTTGAGTTCGACACTCGGTACTACCGTTTTATTATTACTTGCAACGATTCAGTACACTTGCTGAAACGCTATCATCAACTCACAACTATGGAGAGTAGTCGAAGTTTATTCTCTAACAACTCTCAAAGTAGCATGTAGGACCTCATCTGACAAATTTGAGTAAAAGGAAAATATTCTCCAAACTTTAGAAAAATTATTCTAAAGTTTAGCTAACTTTAGGAAATCATAAAAATCATTTAAATCTACTATAACCACAAAATATGATTTTTAACCAAAACTACATTTTTTTTTTATATTCATACTAGCATTAGAGTTGTGTATTTACCTTAAAGAGTCTCAATAAACAACTCTCAAGAGATTGGTACCCTTCTTCTTCCCTAGAGCACAAGCCCTAACCCAAAAGTCATAACTAAGAGAATTTGTAGGAGTATGAGAAATTATGCTCTTGAGGATGTTAAGTTCCTCCTAAGGATTGAGGATTTAAGTATCGTGGAGTGAAAAGAAGTTAGGAGAAGGAAAGAAGAAAAAAAAAATGGGGGAGATGTGGTTTGCTGAGAGGGAGTGAAATAAAAAGAGAGTGAGAGAGGGTGTTTAGTGGAAGTGCCAAGCGATACGCTACTGGTCCGACCCTTTCTAAAATTTCAAATGGCCCAATGAACCTTGGACTTAGTTTTCCCTTTTTACCAAACCGCAAAACTCCATTCATTAGTGAAACTCGTAGGAATACATGTTCTCCTATTGAATCATCATCTTATTCACACATCACTAAGATCACATACCACACATTTTTATAATGAGTATCACATATTCATAGGCAAATGATCATGAAAATTATAACTTTCACCGCATACACACAAAAATTGAAACTTGATATCATATACACCATAAAGATTTACATGTTAATATATATAACAACAAAATTCAACTCCAACTCATATACATCATCAAGGTTAAAACTTTATCACATATAATATACAAATTCAACCTTTTCTTTCATATTCATCATAAAAAATTAAAACTTTATTACATAAAAATTCATACTTTACTTCATATTCGCCATAAAAGTTAATACTTTATCGCATATAACATCAAAATTCACACTTTACTTCCTATCCGTGACAAAAATTAAAATTTTATATATATAACATAAAAATTCATACTTTACTTTATATATCATATAAATTAAAACTTTATCACATATAACATCAAAATTCATACTTTACTTTATATTTATCATAAAAATTAAAACTTTAACACATCTAACATCAAAATTCATACTTACTTTATATTTATCATAAAAATTAAAACTTTATAACATATAACATCGAAATTCATACTTTACTTCTTAAAAATCCTATATTATATGATGAACTTAATGCAAAGGATTGAAATTTCATTATTTTAATTCTTTAGTCTACATTTATTTCTTTAAAAAAGAAAACAATCACAATTATTAATTTCATGTCATCCAATCAACGGTGTAATTATAATTTGTTTGGAGAAAAACCCTTATCTTTGCCCCTTTTCTTTTTAGTACAAAGCTCTAAGCCCCACAAAGTCGTTCACAAGGAAAAATAAATTCCAAGCTTTTAATGCACGAAGAAAAGGAGGTGATGGTGGCTAGGATTTTGGTATTCCTTTTTGTTTACAGAATTTTGTTTGTAAAAGGTTTGTGAAATAGGGTTTGTGATGGTGGCTAGGGTTCCAATATTCCTTTCTACTTATTGAGTAGATAGTGTTGGGTCTCAATAAGGAATAGAAGGGAGAAAATATTATTATTATTATTAATTTTTTTTAATATTAATATTATTCTTTTTTGTTAACCTTCATCATAAAAACAAGCCATAAACTCCTAGCCCAATATCTACTCATTCAGATGGGTTAGGTGACACCAAGCCAAAACCCTTAGTCCAAATTCTTTTGCACTAAAGATAAAAATACATCTACTAAATAATTCTTTCTAACAACTTTATCAACTACAATAAGTCGAACAAGGAAAATAATTATCACACCTAATTTAATATTGAAAAATAGATCTTTATAGGTCATAATTATTTTAAATAATATTTTTAGAGGATGTTACAATACTCACCCCCTTAAAATTAGTTTTGTTCTCGAAACTAGTCTGACATGAAAAAGTTAGGGTATGAGCTCTTTCATCTTTTCCTCTAATTCCCAAGTTGCATCTCCAGTTGTTTGGTCCCAAATCACCTTGACCAAGGCAATCTCTTTGCCTCATAGGTGCTTAGATGTCCTATCCGCAATGCTCAGTGGTGGAACTACAAAAGAAAAGTTATCCTTCAACTAAATATTATGGGAAGGATCACACATGTACTTCCTCATTTGTAACACATGGAACACATCGTATAGTTTGGCTATACTCGGAGGCAAGGCAATCTCATAAGCTACGAGGCCCACACGTTGGAGGATCTGGTTTGGGACAATGAATTTAGGAGTTAGCTTCTTAGACTTCAGTGCACTGCCAAATCTAGTAGTAGGCGTCACTCTCAAAAATACACGTTCACCCTCTTGAAACTCCAACGATTTCCTTCGTTAGTTGACATAACTCTTTTGTCTACTCTGTGTTATCTTTATCCTTTCTTGGATCAAACATACCTTATATGTGGTATGTTGTACCAATTTCGGCCCCACAATTAGGTTTTCACCATCCTGATACCAACACAAGGGGTTTTAGCACTTACACCCATATAAAGCCTCGTATGGTGCCATCCCAATGCTCGTGTGATAGCTATTGTTATAAATCAACTCAACGAGAGGAAACATATTATCCCAACTTCCACGATCATCCAACACACACGCTCTCAATAAATCCTCCAAGGTTTGAATATTTCTTTATGTTTGTCTATTGGTTTGAGGATGATAGATCGAACTCATTCTCAACTTAGTACCCAACGCCTCATGCAATGATCCCCACAAACGAGAAACAAACTTCACATCCCTATCTAACACAATGATGGAGGGCACCCCATGTAATATGATAATCTCTTCAAGCTTAGTCACATCATAGATAGTCCTCACAGGTATGAAATAGGATTTGATATTCCCTATTCTTAACATAGGATTTGATATCATAAAACCATGGCTTGCTATCAAGCTCTTAAGCAATATTTTCTTGTTTATCCCTTTGCTGATTTTTATGACCGACACGTTCTAGCCAATGCTTATTTTGAACATTGACAACAATGCTGACAAGGGCGTCGACCAATTGGTTCCCTTCTCGAGGAATATGATGAAAAATGATTTTTTTTTCTCGAAATGTTATGTTAATTCTTTGATATGTGTATAATACATAATCAATTTTGAATCTCGAGTCTCCCACTATCCTTTTATCTGATGGATAACAAAAAAACGAGTCTCCATATACCTCAATAACTTTTACCTTTGATTCAATAGTTGTTTTAATGCTTATAGCACATGTCTCGTATTCTGCAATATTGTTCATGCAATCAAAACAAAATCTAGGCATAAATGGAGAGAATTGGTTGTCCGAGGAAATCAAAATAACCCTAATTTCATGCCCTAATGCATTAGAAGCACCATCAAACACCAACATCTATTTTTCTATATCAGATGATTTAATCTCTTAAAATAAAGTCATTATGCCTTTATCGCGGGAATTCACACTACATTGGTTGTTAATCTTCTATAGGTTGTTAGACCAAGTACTTTGATAGTGTGCTTTCTTTCACAGCCTTATGGGTAACATACACCAAGTCGTATTTTGATAACAACATCTGCCAGCGGGAAATCTTTCCAAAAGAGCAGGTTTCTCAAATATGTACTTAATTGAGTCCATTTTAGATACTAACCAAGTTGTATGACATAACATGTATTGCCTCAACCGACGAGCAGCCCATGCTAATGCGTAACAAGTTCGTTCAAGTAGTGAATATCTTGTGTCACAATTAGTGAATTTTTTGCCAAATAATAAATAACATGCTCCTTCTTACCAGATTCATCATGTTACCCCAATACACAACCCATCGACTCATCAAGTACATAATAAGTGGTTTCTCAGGAACTGAAGGCATCAAGATTGGAAGTTTTAATAAGTACTATTTAATCTTCTCAAAATCTTTTTGATAATTCTCATTCCATTCAACATTTTGGTCCTAATGCAGCAACTTGAAAATTGGCTCGCATGTTGCAGTTAGATTTGATGTGAACCTGCCAATGTAGTTCAATCTACTAAAAAAGCCATGGACTTCTTTTTTTTTGTGTGGAACTGGCATTTCTTGTATTGATCTTACTTTTTCTAGGTCCACTTCTATCCCTTTTTGGCTAACGATAAACCCAAGTAACTTGTATGTTCTTACTTTGAAAGTGCATTTAGCAGAGTTTAAATGGAGATTGAACTTCCTTAGTCGCACAAATAATTTTTGAATGTTAACAACATGGTCTTCTTTGGTGTAGGATTTTGCAATCATATCGTCGATGTAAACCTCTATCTCCTTATGCTTCATGTGATGAAACAATGTCATCGTTGCTCATTGATAGGTTGCACAGGAATTCTTTAATTCAAATGGCATCACTTTATAACAGAAAGTTCCCCACTATATGATGAATGTGGTTTTCTCCATATCATCGGGAGCCATCTTGATTTGATTATACCCTGAGAAACCATCCATGAAAGAGAAAAGAGAATATTGAGCAGTGCTATCAAATAGGACCTCAATGTGAGGCAAAGGAAAATGATCTTTAGGACTAGCTTTATTTAAATCTCGATAATCAATGCACATTCGAACCTTTCCATTCTTTTCGGAACTATGACAATATTAGCAATCCATTGAGGAAATTTTGCTACTTCTAAGAAACCAGAATTAAATTGCTTCTTGATCTCTTCTCTAATTTTAAGTGAGATATTGGGCCTCATCCTCCTCAATTTTTGTTTAATTGGAGCACATTCAAGCTTGAATGGTAGCTTGTGTTCAACTATCTTAGTATCTAGCCCATACATATCTTGATATGACCATGCAAAGACGTCCATATAATCAAATAAAAGATTAACGAATTTTTCTCGTTAACTTTCTTTAATAGACAAACCAATTTTAATTTCTTTTTTATCATGTTCAGTCCCTAAATTGATCACCTCAACAAGTTCTTGATAGGGTTTTAATTATCTTAGCTTCCTGTGCAATTAACCTTTCTAGTTCTCGGGGAGGCTTACAATCGTCTTCACAATCCTTATCAATGTGATTAATTGGATGTTCAAAATTACAAGAATGGGTTCTAGTGTTGCTATTTTCAACATATTCATTTTCGACTATGAATTGTTTAAATTAAGAAGAAAAAGGAAAAAAGAAAATATGAAATAAGATTGCCATTTCAAGAAAAAGAAATTATTGGAGAATTCAAAAATGCATTTTTTGATAATAAGTACAGAAATGAAATACACGTGCCCTAATTAGTTATCCTGTTAGACTTGGGCAAAGCAAAAGGAGTTGAAATACTTAATCACTTTGAAGATGAATTAACAAACACGAGAAACTCGATGATCTCCCAATTGTTTAGATTGGTATTCGGAAGACAAGGGTGCACCAATTTAAGGGTATCATCATCAACATCCTCTTCTTCCGCAACAACCACGTAGTCGACATATATTATTTCGGTGCTCTGAAAGGTTTGACAAATGTCACAAATAGGAATCTTATGTGAATTAAGTGTCTCATTTTCCAAATAAGCTATCCTATTTTCCATTTTTCAATTCACAACCTTTTCTTTGTTAGCTTTATTTGGTACATATCCCAAACCGTACCTACCGTTCTTTTCAGGTATATCTAAAAAAAATTCCCAATTTAACAAAAAATCCTCCTTCCAACATTGATTTGGTAGACTTCAATGATGTGGTAGACAACTTTGGTTCTTTTATGGGAGACCCTACACCTATGAAGACAACATTGGCAATTTCGAATGCTTGAAATGAGGTCTATATGGCTTCCTCTATGTCTTCAATGTAGTTCGTAGAAGATAGATGACTCACTATCATATGTTTTTCCCCATATATTATCACCAACTTATTATTCACAATAAACTTTAGCTTTTGATGGAGAGTGGATGTCACTGCTCCAGCAACGTGAATCCACGGTCTCCCTAAAAGGCAATTGTACGCCGACTTAATATCCATCACTTGGAAGGTTATTCCAAAAGGCATGGGGTCCGATTTGAATCAATCTCACCAAAAACTTGTCTTCTGGATCCATCAAACCCTTCCACCACCACAGTACTAGGCTACAAACAAACTCCATAAACAAGCAGTTTTGCTAGTGTTGATTTTGGCATGACATTTAACGATGAACTATTATCAACTAGCACTTG
Organism: Cicer judaicum; assembly: GCA_037974835.1. Taxonomy (NCBI): domain Eukaryota; kingdom Viridiplantae; phylum Streptophyta; class Magnoliopsida; order Fabales; family Fabaceae; genus Cicer; species Cicer judaicum. The sequence continues at coordinate 5,937,924 of JBBPBS010000629.1, read as the reverse complement.
TGCAAGAATATGATCATGACACCTCACAAAGATGTTTAGTCATTATGGGCATGAGAAGACATTTTTCTACATTACATGGTCAAATGATTATTAGGACATGTGGCCCCTTTGTATTTCTCAAACTCATGTACCTTGAGTTTTGAAGGGATAGCCACATCGGGCACCAAACATATATCAAAATATTTGAGACCATTGACATTATTCCCTTAATTTGCTTTTATTCACTCATCTAAAACACATATCAAAAGCTACTCCTTCACCAAACACATATCAAAAGCTTTCATACATTACCGCATCAATCTCTCTTAGATGCTTTAGAATTTTTATGATTACTTGATTAGCTAGCATTGCCAATTTTGAAAACCAATATTTCCAATGCTTGCCTTTATCTTTCCTGCTCTTTATAGATCTCTTGATTCTTCAACTAATCTAGCAACATCATAAAACAATTCTCCCAATATATAGTTTTCATCCTTTAAGTTATTATAGATATTTTCTAAGTAATCAATGTAATTCTTCAACTCACTATAATTCTTCATTTATGTTCTTAGTGCGTCTTGATGTTTTGAGAGTAATTCTTCAATTTCTTCTTTGTGTTGTCTCTCATTCCTTACTTGACTCTCGTACTTAGCTGTCATTTCTTTCAGTTGTTTCTTTACCTCTTCAAACTCCTTTTTTATGTTCCACATATAGGGCTCTTCAATAGCTGCATTCTTTTCTTGCTTTCACACATCAAATTCTTCATTTGCACCTCTCAAACAATTTTGTATATCAAGTTTATTTTCTTTTTCAATTTTCAACGTCTTCTTGCTTCTCTCAATAAACTAACTCTTACATTTATTTTTTGATCCTAAGTTCTTGTTCTCTTGGGAGACTTTTTCTAACTTCGCTTGTAGCTCTTTTTTCTCGTCTTCAGATTTTAATAATGATGCTTTGAGCTCTTCTATTTCTTCATTGGTAACAAGGGTAGGTTCAGGTATTTCCTGATCATTAGAGAGTGCAATGTGGAAAGACAACTTGATTTTTTGGACTCTTTTCTTTACCCATTGTTAAAGCGTTCTTTTGTGTTGCAACATCTATATCTGAGTACTCTTCCTTTTCTAATAATCATTTCCCAAGTCGAATTATCCTTCATGACATTGGTGGGTCTAGTATACCCGTATTGTACAAAACAAAAGCTTCAAATGACTTATCATTGGGTTTCTCCAACATAGGGTAGCCAAGCTATCTCATAAGAAACAATGTCATGAGATATGAGTGCAATACGTAGAATGACTATTGTAAATATATAAAGTTTTGAATGAATGTATGAGGTATGTTTTTGCTTATACGGATATTCTTATGATGAAATGGTCTATTGGTTATGTAGTGAAGCTCTCACAAGGGTGGCTCTATAGTTCTAAACATGGTTCCTAGAGCTAGTAATCCTATTTTGGAATATTGTCAACAACAATAGGTAAACTATTTGAAGTTACAATACTCTCAACAAGATCAAACTCTATGATAGATCTTCATATTAACCAAACATGATGTACATCAAGAAGGCTACCACTATGCAACCACAAAACTAAACTTATGTTTTGTTCAAACTCAGGTATAAGGTTTCACTCATAAGTGTGTATCTTAGTAAAAGTGTAGGATGTAGAATAAGTATAATTCAATAGCTCCATAAAAATATACAAATAAATAACTAAATAAATAAATAAAAATGATATAATAGCTTAAAATAGTATTATATTATCAGTTAATACTTATTAAGAAATAATAAACACATAAAGTAAAAGAAAATGAATTATGTGAGGCTTGACTCTTCAAAATTTCCCCAATGGAGTCGCCAACTATCGTGGCCTAAAATATCAAGTGTTTCTCGAATTCAATGGAGTCGAAGAAGAAGGCGGCGGGGTGTAATGGTTGACAGTGGTTGGCGGCGGTTACCAATGGAAGTTAGAATAACGCTAATGTCTTGTGTCTCTTATTTTCAATTTTTCCTTTTGTTTTGAAATATACGATTTTGAGGATGGGTTTAGATTGTTGTTTCATCTTTGCTCAACATCATTTTTGTTTTAGAATTACTCCTTTTAAAAAATAGGCTAAATTACATTCGTGGTCCCTTAACTTAATTTCAGATAACGTTTTAGTCCTTTATCTTTTTGTTTTCCCAAATTATTCCTTTATTTTAATTTTAAGTGACGATTTGATATTTTATGTTTTAAATTGTCAACAATGTTGACCTTTTCTTTACAAAAATTCAAAAAAATCATCAAATTTTTTAAACAAAACTCATAAAATTCATTATCAACTTCAATAAAATACAAATTTAATCAAATTCACAACTTAAATCTTGAAATAAACTCATATTTTCATTCTTTATTTGATGTTGTTGGAGATGAAAATATGAGTGTATTTTAATATTTGAGTTATGAATTTGATAAAATTTGCATTAGATTGAAGATGATTATCAATTTTATGTGTTTTGGTTGAAAAATTTGATGATTTTTTTGATTTTTTGTATAAAAAAGGATAACATTGTTGAAATTTTAAAACATAAAATATCAAATTGTCACTTAAAACTAAAATAAAGGACCAATTCGGGAAAAAAAAAGATAAAGGACTAAAACGTTACCTGAAATTAAGTTAAGGGACCACTGATGTAATTTAGCCTAAAAAATAAAAAATAAAAATCTCCTTTTTCTTTACTTCTCTTTTTGAAAAAAAAAAACTCCTCCCCTTCTTTAGATGTGTTTTTTTATAAGTAGAATTGATCCCCCCTTTTGAAAACAAATGAAGATGTATTTATAGAGTATTTTGTTTTAATTTGTTTGGTTGCTTTCTTGCTCTGTTTTTAATTTCTTATTTAATGCTTCATTTCCTTGCTCATAATATGAGTTTTTCTACACATCTGATGCATTCATGGTTTTAGACTATTTGTTTTTATCTGATTATTGTCATTTGTTGGACTTCTATTTGTGTGTAAAGGAACAGAGTTGGTTTGCAAGGCTAAAGAGGTTTTTTTTTTTTATTTTTTTTTTTATTTGCAGCTTTGGGTCTTAGTTTTATACATGGATCCAATAGAATTTGTCTTTTAGTTTATGTTTCAACCTCATAAGTTTATTTCTTTGCTATATCATGTGTACAATTGCTAAAGAAAAAGAAAGCCGAAACAAGAAAGCATTCAAGAAAGAAAAAACAATGTTAAGACAAACTTTCAATTTAAGTTTTGATGAAAAGATTATGTTAATTTAACTTGTTCTTTTAAGTGTATTAAATTAAAAATATTATTTAAACAAAGCAAAGAAATCAACATAAAAAGGCAAATATAAGAACGGACAAGAACGGAAAACATTTTTGATAAAATCTGGAAAACGAATAATGTTCTCCAGGTCCAAGAATGATAAAGTCAACTTCAAGAACAATCAATCTCCACTTATTAAAAGAAGATATTGCTTTTAAAATTAACAATAATATTATCAGTATTGTCCAAGGAACAAACAGGATCCATTCCAGTCAAAGAAACGATTCAGTCCAGACTGCCAATAACGAAGAAAATCAGTCCAGTTAACAAAACTCAAAACATTCAAAAGTCAAAATATTTTTTATCATATAATTTGGTCTTTGGTCAAGACTGACAAGAGCACTACCAACAGATCTTTTTGACCATCATTAAATGTCCTAAAAACCTATAAAAGGAAGACCAATGCTCAAGGAAAATGCAGAAATTCAAGTGCTAACAAGTCTCATTAAATTATTCACATTCACATGCTTGAAATTTTCACTTTCTCAAGAAGAATCAGTTCTTATTATATTTCAATCTTTTGTTATATTTGTATTGAATCTTTTATAAAGAATCTAATCTCAAGAAAGAGTTGAGCCATCACAGATTCTATCAAAATAATCTTATCATTGTTGTGTGAAACTCAAACTACAAGAGTTGAGTATAGTTTAAGTAGATTGTGCAAAATCCTTTTAAGGTTAAAAGGTAAAGTGTAAACTCCTATCTAGAGACTAGGAGATTGTTTCGAAAGTCTTTCTAGGTGGAAATGACTTGTTGTGTAATAGATCAAGGTTGATCTGGAGAAGTGGTGTAAACCAATATTGTTCTTTGTTTTGAACATTTAGTGAAAATCTCAGTTGTGAGGATTGGACGTAGCCCGAGTTGGGTGAACCATGATACATCTTTGTGTGGTATTATTTATCTTATCTCCATATTTACTAAGCCTGATTAATTATTAAGTTAAACATATAAATTGAATTTTTTATTTTAACTAACCAAGAAGGTTCTCCGTTTTCTAGCAAAAACCAAAAACGTTCTCCATTTTTTGTTTACTCAACCAAGCTCATTCTTGAGTTAAATTCCTAAGTATTTCTACGAAATTTTTAAATGGGAGATTTACAATTCAAACTTTTTTTTTTTGTAAATTGACATTGCTACTTCAAACAAGTCTAACTAGAGCATACCCAAAAAAGTTGGGTTAACATTTTAAAATTGTAACTTGATGAGATAGCCTCAACATTTATTACAATTAATTGTATCATTTTTATTTATATTTTTATTCGTTTGTTTTTTGTATTAATAATTATGAACATATATATATATATATATTTGAGTTTTTTTTTAAGATTTTATTAATATAAATAAAATAATGACAACATAAAAATTAATAAATAATGAATACAAATTAATGGATCAGATAAAATTGGAGTACTACACTTTGGTTTATGAATGAGTAATTGATTTACTTCCTTAATTACATTTATCAATTTGTCCTTAGGCTACATTTCAGTTTACATTTTTGAATTGTTCTCATTAAAATTAATTATTTACTGTAATTACCTGTATAGGCTGTAATCTCTATTTATACAGCGAATAATAAAGAGAAAGGCATCAAGCCATTTTACATGACATTGTTGAGCAAATCAAATTTGTGCTTCCAGTTTGTAGATTGACGTTGGAGTTTTGATTACTAGCTAGCCTGATATCTTTAGTGAAAAAGGTTTGAGTAATTAGTTTCTCAACTACTGTGTGAAAAAAATATATTGTGCATTATAAAAGTTAAATTTAATTATGAAAAGAAAAATATCACGAGAATAATAAATATGCAATGTTAGTGTAAAACGGTGTTACACCAACGTTTGCCATGTTATCCATTTCACCAAATTATACTCAACTTATACTGATTAAATGACATGGAACTTAATGGTAAGGAGTTTATTTAATTTATTAATATGTATAAATATGATTCTGGAGTTTGATTTGACCTTTTCTTGGCATTTCGGTTCCGAAACTAGCTCCAAACTTTATAAGGTTGTTGCTGTTGGGGGTGCTTTATAACGTCTCACAATGTATTCTTCAGTCAAGGCATGTTGACCATAGCATCAAAGGCCAGTTAAAGAAGCTCTTAATCATTACTACAGAGGTGGTTTCTTCCAATCAATTTTTGTGTGGTTTCCTTTAGCTATCTCACACCTCAGTGCTACAAAATGTACTAAAGGCATTCAAACATTCTATTTACTCTACCGTGAGTTTTAATTTCAAAACAATGATTCTACAAAAGGCATTGAAACTATACATAACAAGAATTGACTGTACATTCAATGCACTAACTGAATTTATTTTCAAGTAATAATGATTCTATTCCTTAAACATGCGGTCCATATCCAAATGAAAATTTTCATACCATCTTCTTTCATGAATAATCATTTTCTTCTTTAATTAATTACTATAAGAAAGTTGATGGTTGTTGGAGAGTTGTTGAAAGTTTGGTTCCAAAACTTAACTCCAAATCTATACAATAGGCTGTTAGAGTTGTCGGATGTCACTACAACATTTTTGTCCTACTGCAACACATACAAATAGTTATTTAACGTAACGGTTTTCTGTCCGTGGGGAACCAAGGCGTTCTCTTCGCCTTACGCAACGGTTTGTTTATAAACAACAACGCTTTTTAAAAATCATACTGATAGCTACCTCTAATAGAACGGTTTTTCAAATTGACAACGACAACGGTTTTATGATGTTGCCAGATTAAAGCTGTTATTGTAGGTTCCTTTTTCAATTAAGTTACGACAAAACTTTAAAACCGTTGCAAAAAAAACTTTTTTTTTTAAAAAAAAAACAATATCTTAAATTATTGTATTTTAGAAAAATAATTTTAGTAAAACATTATTATTGTAATAATATAATAAATTTAAAAATACCACAATTGCGATAATATACTATTATTGTGATATACTATAATAAATTTAAAATGTAACAATTGCAATAGTATAAAAGTTTGTAATACTATATATAGTTAACGTTCATAGTCATATATATGATATGCTTATGTTAATAATGTGTCAAACAAACAAATAAAATAGTTTAGGCGTTGTAACTCTTGATCATTCATACGATGTATTTGCAGTGATTCAATTTCTCTAATGTATATTCTTGAGATAAGGAGACAATCAAAATAATAAAAATAAAATTACTTATCTATAAAAAAAATACACAACGAAAACTTAAGTATCAACATCTATCTCTTCATCTTGTGCTTCCAAATATTGAAATTCATCATTCGTATCACCATCATTCATCTACAAAATAAAAATAATATATTCAATAAGTAAAATCATGAGTAAATGAAAAAATGTTAAAGTCTATAAATGTGATTGTAAAGTCAAACTAGGATACATGTATGTGAGAGCAATACATAACCATTTCTAGATGAATTATTTTAAATGTACAGAATACGTCAAAACAAAGAGACCACTTTCAACACACTACAAGTATAATCGATGTTATTATCTTTATTTATTGATAAAGTAATAACTATTTCTAATAGACAACTATTTCTAAGAGTACCGATTCAAACATAAGTCAGTAGCAATCAACATCAATATATAGAAGAAGAATGAAATATACCTAAATATAACAGTAGAAATTTATAAAAGTAATATAGTTCTAATAGTACTAATTCTAAAAGTACATATTTCTAACAGTAAATAAAAATAAATGTATAATATCATTATAGTTCTAAGAGTACAATTTCTAAAATTTTTTACAATTGTTTTGAAAGTAACCCTTTTAATTTGATTTTTTTCTTAAAACATAACATAGATTGAATAACTTATTAATATATTAATATTAGTATGGTGTTCGATAACAATATTATATGATCATATATGAACATAGAAAACAAACCACAATATAAAAACTGTAGTTCAAAGAGGGTATTATATCATCATGAGCGAAATTGTGGTTCGAGGAGGGTATATAATATACCTTTCAAATCATGTTCCAAGAAAAATATGTTAGAGATCAATAGTTAATTTCAATCTTGAGTGGATGCTTCTATCAAAGTCTCTATAAAACTAAATCTAAAAAAAAAAAAAGGAAAGCAAAAGTTGATATGTAATATAATATAAATTCATGATACTGCCAATTATCAATGCAAATTGAGCAAAGTATCGCATAACTATGACAATTAAAAGTAAAAATTGATATGTAATACACATATGTAACAAGTACAATAGAAAGTGTCAAATAATTCTTCACCCCAACTATTTCACCCATTATTGATAAGACTAGCTTTATACATGGCGTGTTGAACATTGTTATAGACATACTCAAACAAGCACAATAAGAAGTAACAAACAGTCCTAAAAACAACCGTCTAATTAATTGTAACAAGTACAATAAGAAGTGTCAAAAGACATTCATTATTAGCAAATAAACAACAGTCCAAATTAATTGTAACAAACAGTCCTAAAAACAAACAGTACAAATGAATTTCTAGCCAATCACAATCAGAACAAGTAATCTTTTCCTACAAATTTATTTATTAATTCCTAAAATAGAAATAAAATAACAAAGAGACCGTAACAAAGGGTGTGGAAGTCTAAACGCTACTAGTAATAATTTCTCATGAATTTCAAGTCTAAACACTAATACTTAGGACAGTTTGCAAACACTTCATATGCACATTAAGGATACTAATGCTCTAACTATGATGGTTCTTCTCACTAATTAATATAGTGCAAAGAGATTCAAATAAACAATCAACATCTCAAGTTATCTGAACAATAAATGCAAATAATCGTTGCGAGAGAGAATAGAGGGTCACGCAAATTAATTGTTTTGCGCGAGAGAGAGAAGAAAGGATTTGTTGAGAAGAGATTTTTCCATAAGAAGAGAGTTTGTGCTTATAAGGGGTTTGCGCTTAGAAGCGTGCATGGGTAATGAAATATTTGGGAAATTTGGAGCTTTTTTATTTTTTATTTTAAGAAGGGTTTTGGAGAACGGTTTGAATAAAAACTAAATAAGAACGGTTTGAATATTAAATGTTGGAGAACGGTTTTGAACTGTTGTGGTAGAAATTATAGAATTTATTGTCCAACTACAACGAAATATAAAAATTGTTCTCTATATGACTCTACAAGAACGGTTTTCCTGCTATAAAAAAATTAGGTGTTGCCGTAGGACCAAAATGTTGTAGTGTGTATTCTTTCACTCTATCTCTTGTGTAGTCAAGGCAGCAGGTTTACAACAACAACAACAAAGAAATGACACTTAGAAAGTTGTGCATGGTAGTATCTCCACCTTTTGAAATAAGTATCTTCAAACATGTTTAAGCATTGTAAAGGGAGTAGTGAATTTATCCTTTGGCTTTATACATTGAGTGGATTAATAAATCTTCAAGTTAATCAATATTTCTGAATTATAATGCTCATCGGAAACATTCACCTCTTCAAATTTAAAAAATATGTTGCTTAGTGTGGGATATTTTTCTCATTTCATAGTTTTCTTGGCAATGGAAGATAGAGCGCTTTTTAGTGGCTATAAAGTATTTTTCCTTTTAAAATAATTCTAGTTTGCATATGGAACTTAAGATAAATGGGTGTTGGTCATGTCACTCTTTGCAGTGTTGTGAATTATTGGCATGCCATTTTAATGGTCGTTATGTCGGAATATAGGCATGACTATGTCGGAATGTAGGCATGACAACAGAACTTGTACCTGTAAGTATCCGTCCAACCACCCTGATTTTGATGAAGAAAATCTATTTTTGTTAGATACGTGTGCGAGTTGAGTTTTCCTGAAATTCAAAGTTGGGGTGTTGATATTCAAGTTTTTCCACTTATTTTTGTATTGCTTTAGTTAACTTATTGAACTCTAGTTCATCAAAATATCTTTTTCACAAGTAATTAACTAAATTGAAGTCTATAAAATACTCCATTTAAAATGAAATATAAGGTAAAAGTGTAGCGTCCAGTTTTTTTTTTTTTAAAAAAAAACACAAATATATATATATTCATAATAAATAAATAAATTAATTAAAAAAATACTATCCAACTCACACTTAGGGATGGGAATAGGCTCGGCCGTCCGTAGGGGCCTATGGCCTGACCTACTTATGGCTTGGCCTGGCCTGGCCTATTTAATAAAAAGGCTAGGCTCAAGCTGTTTTTAAAGCCTATTTATTTAAATAGGTCAGGCTCAGGCTTATAAAAAAGCCTGTTAGGCCTAACAGGCCGACCTATATATATTTATTATTTATTAATATTATTTTTTATTAGTATATTAATAATATTATTTTCTATTTTAAATTCTATCAATTAGGCAATCACTTACTAATCATTCCATATTCAGTAGTCGTTCCATATTTGATAACAGTTCTATATTTGGTAGTCGTTTTATATTCGGTAACTGTTCAATTACTCAATCACTTAGTAGTTGTTCCTTATTTGTTTAAGAAGTAATAATGGATTCGTTTAAAAAGGCTTTTAAAAAGGCTTCCAGGCCAGGCCAAACTATTAAAAAGGCCAGGCTTAGGCCGAAAAAAAAGCCTATGATAGGCCGTAGGCCACGCTTAGACCGAAAAAATAAATCGTAGGCCAGGCTCAGGCCTTTCAAAGCCTGGCCTGGCCTGGCCTATTCCCACCCCTACTCACACTCACTCTCTTTCTATCTCACTCCTATCTAGTTTATTTTTCAACCTCCCATTTTCCCTCCTTCTTCTTCTCCCTCTCTCGGCTACAACACCTACCCTCCCCATTTTCATTATTTTTTCTCTCCTCTTTTTCTCCTTGTTTCTTCTCACTCCACAACACATAAACCCTCAACCCTTAAAATGAATTTAACATCCTTGAGTTAGGGTTTGTGCTCTAACGAAGAAGAATGGTACCTATTTCTTGATAGTTGTTTATTTAGACTCTTTGAGATAAATACACAACTCTTATGCAAATATTGAATTTCTAGGAAAATGTAGTTTTGTATAAAAATCTTATTTTTTACTTAGAATAGATTTAAATGATTTGTATGGTTTTGTAGGTCTAGCTAAACTTTAGAATAATTTTTCTAAAGTCTTGAGAATATTTTGGATACTCATATTTGTTAGTTGAGGTCATGCGGCTACTCTTGGAGTTGTTGGAGAACAAACGTATTTGATTCTCTATAGTTGTGAGTAGACGACGATCATTGTAATATATTTTTATAATCCTATAATTATTATTTTACTTATTTTCTAAATTAAAGTATTTATTGAAAAATTGGGGAACACAACCTTTGATTTTTCTTGATTTCATTCTTAATTATTTTCATGGTCTTTGTTATATATTATGTTAATAGTTTGATTTATTTATGAGTTATAAAGTATTTAAATATTGAATTGTTATATAATTGAATATCTTTTCCATGAGTTAAGTAGAAATGAGAAATGATTTTTTTAACGTGTTTGGAAAATCCTTGTTATAATTATGAAATTCTTAACGGCGGTAGGTGCACCTAGTTATATAATTTTGATTAGGGAGAATTATCCGTTAGATGGAGCAACCCCTAAGAGAGATGTCATCCGTAGGAAGAGAGGGCTATCAACGTAAGCTCCTAATTGATGCGCAATGATGCGTTGCAAGATGGAGAAGAGAGGGCCATTAGTTAGATGGAGCAACTTTTAAAGGAAAGGCCACCCTTCAGAGGAAAGGGCTATTAATGAGATGAAGCCACCTCTTGTTTCTCAAGAATTTGTATTTTTATTGTTTGCATTTATGTAGTTTATTGTGATGCTTCTTGAGTTGGTCTCAATTGTGTACTTATGCAACAAAGTTGGTGTCAGAGCTCGAATGTAGGTCCTAATAGCTGAAAACATGGGATGGTAATAAGTTTTTGTCAGAAAATTGTGTACCCGAGCACAACTTACTTGCAAGGGGATTTAAGCACTCTATGAGAGTATCATCTTTTGTCTGAATATATGTTTAAACTCATCATCAATATCTTTACACATTTTATTGTTGTATTGTTCAATTTTTTTTATCAATTGTGAGAATGCCACCCAAGACTAGGAATCCTACTATAAGGGAAATTGCTGATGAGTTAATTTCTCAAGCCCAAGGTGCTCATCAACGAGGTCTTAGTTCAGTGCGTGCTCAAAATAGGCGTAGAGCTAATGTTGGCGAACGTGACATGGATGCCGATGTTGAGGTACATAGGAGGAGGCGCAGAAATCCAACCATGGAAGAGTTTGTGGGTGGTCTGTAGGGATTACAACAGGTTGCCCAACAACTTTTTGGGGTTGTCATCGGACAACAATAGGAGGGTGATGAAAGACACAAAAATCCCAATGGTCAACAAGATGATAGACAAGTTGAGCTTTAGATAGCGGTTGCAATGAGGGGGATTGAGGTTACTTTACCAGACTTCATGAAGCTTAAAACCCCTACTTTTTCTGGGTCTAGTATGATTGAAGACCCACAACAATTTATCGATACTCTAGAGTATTTAGTTGTTATGAGTTAAAAGCAGTAGAATTGGTATCCTTTCAGCTAATAAGTGTGGCCCATTATTTGTTTGATATAGTGTCACGTCGTAGACAAGTGGAGGCACATCCGTTAGCATGGAGAGATTTCTCTTAGTTGTTCATGGTTCATTTTCTTCTGCAGAGTGTTAGAGATGGATTAGCTCATGATTTTAAACAATTAGAGCAAATAGAGGGTATGACAGTTCCAAAGTATAGTGCTCGTTTTACATAGCTCTCTAGAAACGCTCCTTACTGTATCATTAAGGAAATACGAGTCATGAGGTTCATCATAGGATTGAGGGATTACTTATTCAGATTTGGAGTTTGGCACTTCAGATTGAACAATGGTAGAAGGAAAATTGAGGTAATAGACAAGATTCACGGAAGAAACAAAGGGTTGAAGGATCTTACAATAACTATTTGAATCGCGAGTGTGGATCTATGTTTTGTTATCAAGGGCAACAAAGACTCATGTATCAAAGAGGTGGTCATAGTAAACAGTCTTTTGGGGTAATGCAGAGTCATAGATCAAATTATGAAGTAGCACCACAATCCACTTTTGCTCAAATACATTCCAGTGTTTCGGCTACACAATGTTCTCTTTATGGTAGATTTCACTTTGGAAATTCTTCCAAAGATGGTAATGGTAAGGTGTGTTATCAATGTGGCCAAATAGGTCACATCAGGAGGGATTGTCGTGTAGATAAGACACATCCACCCTCTAGTTATGCATCTGCCCCAACAACTTTTACATCTTCTCTAGCTTATTCTGCATATGTGCGACAAAGTGGAAATTCTTCTATTAGAGGTTCAGGACCATCTCAGCAGGGAGACAGAGAATTTGGTTGTAGAGGTCATATAGCAATAGGAAGAGGTCAGGCTCGAGTGTTTGCTTTGACTCCTAAGGATGGTCATACAGCCAATGTAGTAGTTACATCTATACTTTATATTTGTTCCAAAGATTGAAATGTTTTGTTTGATCTTGGAGCTACATATTCTTTTGTATCCTTGAGGTTTGCTACTCGATGTAGTAAATGTTCATATTTTCTAGAAGAAGCTTTTGTTGTGGCTACACATGCTGGAGAAAATTTTCATGCAAAGTTAGTTTATCGTTATTGTGATATAGCTATTTAGGGCAAAGGGTTTCCATTAGATTTATTAGTTATTGACTTGGTAGATTTTGATGTAATTTTGGGTATGGATTGGTTGAGTTTTCATCATGCCACTTTGGATTGTCATAACAAAGTGGTAAAATTTGAGATATCGGGGCAATCAATCTTCTCGTTTCAAGGAGAACATTATTGGGTACCACATAACCAAATCTCAACCTTAAGAGCTAGCAAGTTAATGAGAGAGGTTGTCAAGCGTATTTATACTTGGTAAGGGATAGATAAGTGGCTGAAGAGAAATTGGAAAAAATTCCAATAGCATGTGAATTTCTAGATGTTTCTCCTGAAGAACTTCTTGGGTTGCCACTTGATAGGGAGATTGAGTTATCTATAGACTTGGTTCCTAACAGTCATCCTATATTCATACCTCCTTATCGTATGCCCCAGTAGAACTTAAGGAGTTAAGGGAGAAACTTCAAGATCTTCTTGATAAAGGTTTTATTCGCCTACGTTCTTCTCATTGGGGAACACTAGAATTATTTGTAAAGAAGAAAGATGGATCCATGCAATTGTGTGTAGACTATAGACAGTTGAATAAAGTAACCGTAAAGAATAAATATCCATTACCCCACATTGATGAGTTGTTTGACCAACTTCAAGGAGCTCAATGTTCTCTAAGATTGATTTGTTGTCAGGGTATCACTAGTTGAAGATTAAGAGGGATGATATAATGAAGAAAACTTTCCGCACGCGTTATGGACATTATGAATTTCTGGTTAGGTCATTTCGGTTTACTAATGCACCAACAGATTTTATAGATTTGATGAATCACGTTTTTAAACCATTCTTGGACTAATTCGTGATTGTGTTCATTGATGATATCCTTGTTTATTCCAAGAGTAAAGAAGAACACAATAGACAATTGAGGTTGGTATTGCAAACCTTAAGAGAAAAATAGTTATATGCCAAATTTTCTAAATGTTAGTTTTGGCTGGATAGTGTAGCATTTTTAGATCATGTTGTGTCTAAGAGTGGAATTAGTGTTGATCCATTTAAGGTGGAAGCAGTGCAGAATTGGCCTAGACTTACCACAATAAAGGAGATTCGGTGTTTTCTTAGTTTAGTTGTTTATTATCAACGTTTTGTGAAGGATTTCTTAAAAATTGCATCTTCGTTGATTAGGTTGACCCAAAAGAAAGTTGAGTTCTAAAGGATTAATGCATGAGAGGAAAGCTTTCAAAAATTAAAGGAGTACTTGACGTCAACAACTATTATGGCATTGCCCATAAGTGGTGAAAGTTATGCAGTTTGTTGTGATGCTTCTAGGGTTGGTCTCAGTTGTGTACTTATGCAACAAGGTTATTGCCTATGCATCTAGATAACTCAAGAGGTATGAGGTAAACTATCCCACACATGATTTGGAATTGGCTGCAATGATTTTCGCCCTTAAGATTTAGAGACACTATTTATATGATGAAACTTGCGAGATTTATACCTACCATAAAAGTTTTAAGTATATCTTTCAACAACGACATTTAAATTTAAGACAATGAAGATGGATGGAACTCTTGAAAGATTATGATTGCACAATCTTATACTACCCATGGAAGGAAAATATTGTTGCAGATGCTTTGAGTAGGAAACCCATGGGCAGTCTCGCTCATATTGCAGAAGTATAGAGGCTAGTAGTTAAAGAATTTCAATAAATTGTTGAAAGTGGAATTCAATTTGAACTTGTTCATTCGAGATTATTTTTAGCCAAAGTGCAAATTCGTCCAACTATAGTTGATGATATCAAGGATGCTCAAAGTAAAAATTCATACTTGGAGAATATGGTAAATAATATTAAGAATGCTAAATTTTGGACTTTTTGTTTGAATCTGATGGTGTGTTAAGATTGAAGTCTCGATTATGTGTTCCAAATGTTGGTGGCTTGAGAGGGAAAATTTTAGAGTAGACTCATCATTCGTGTGGTCCATCTGGTGAAGAAACAACTTGGGAACCCGTAGAAGTCATACGTGCAACCCACACTTGTTTGAAACTCGACGTCAATAATAGAAGAAGAAAATAAAATAAATTTGAGGACTAATTTTCGTAAGATGAAGAGATTGTAATGCACAAATTTTATAAATATATATATATATATATATATATTAATAATAAATTAATTAATTAATAAAACACTACCACACCAAAACTCACTCTCTTTCTATCTCACTCCTATCCACTTCATATTTCTACCTCACATTTTCCCTCCTTCTTCTTCTCTCTTTCTCAGCTACAAAATCTATCTCCCCACTTTTTTTTCACTCATCTTGCTCTCCTTGCTTCTTCTCACTCCACAACACAGAAATCCTCAACCCTTATAATGAGTTTAACATCCTCAAGAACATAATTTCTCATACTCCTAAAAATGTTCTTGGGTAGGATTTTGGGTTAGGGTTTGTGCTCTAAGGAAAAGAAGGGTAACCATTTCTTCAAAGTTGTTTAAAAATCTTATTTTATGCTTAGATTAGATTCAAATGATTTTTATGGTTTCCTAGAGTGAGCTAAACTTTAGAATAATTTTTATACAAGATTTGTCATCTGAGGTCCTATAGGATACTTTGGAAGTTGTTGAAGAACAAACGTAGTTAATTCTCTATAGTTGTGAATAGAAGACGATGAGCGTCATATATTTTAATGATGTTATAATTCTTATTTTACTTGTATATTAAAGTATTTATTGACAAATTAGGGAACACAACCATTAATGTTTCTCGATGTCATCCTTAATTTATTTCATGATCTTTTTTATTTAATATGTTAATAGTTTGATTTATTTATGAGTTATAATGTACTTAAATATTAAATTGTTATATAGTTGAATATATTTTACATGAATTATGATGAAATGAGAAATGATTTTTTTAACGTGTTTGGAAAATTATTGTCATAATTATGAAATCTTTAACAATGGTAGCTGCACCTAGTTACATCGATTTGATTAGGAAGAGTTACCCGTTAGATGAAGTCACCCTATGAGAGATGTCATCTGAAGGAGGAGAGAGCTATCAATGTAAGCTCTCTAATTGTTGTGTGATTATGTAATGCATGATGGAGAGGAGAGGGTTATCCATTAGATGGATCCACCCTTAGGAGGAAATGGCTATCAATTCGATGAAACTACCTCTTGGTTCTCAAGAATTTGTATTTTTACTTGTTTGATTTTCTATGATAATTTTAAGGTTGTTCATTTTGATTTTGCTTCGATATTAATTGGATTTTCTACATTTCTATTTGAAGGACTAAATTATAAGTTTAATGATTTTATATGTATATATTTTATTTGGGTATTATCTAGATTTTTTAAGTAATATTGTTTAACATAATTGCCACAAGATTGTAAAACAATTATTCATGCCTTTTTGTGTTTCCCTTCTAGTTGGTGGTGGTTGTTGTCTCCTCACTAAGACTTTGTGATTTACCTCTTCAACTTGTTTATGTTTTTTAGATTCCCAAGCAACTGAGTAGCAAGTTGTGAGTATATTCAAGTTTCGATCATTTTTTTTAAGGCCTCTATGATCGATGAATGTTATTGTAGGGCACAATTCAAAAAATAAAAACAAATATATATAGATTTATAATAAATAAATAACTACCACACACACTCTCTTTCTATCTCACTCTTATTCACCTCACATTTTCCCTTCTTCTTCTCCTCTTTCTTCTTTCCTTATAGACAAAAAACCCCTTCTCTGCCATTTTTTTTTTTCTTTCTTCTTTCCTTCTCCTTGCTTATTCTCACTCCACAATACTTAAACCTTTAACCCTTAGAAGCAATTATTTAACATCCCTAAGAGCATAATTTCTCATACTCCTACAAATTCTTATGGTTAGGATTTTGAGTTAGGGTTTGTGCTCTAAGGAAGAAGAAGAGTGCCTATTTCTTGAGAGTTGTTTATTGAGACTCATTTGAGGTAAATACACAACTCTAAAGCTAGTAAGAATCTAGAAAAATGTAACTTTGTTGATAAAATTTATTTTGTGCTTAGAGTAGATTTAAATGATTTTTATGGTTTCCTAAAGTTAGCTAAACATTAGAATAATTTTTCTAAAGTCTTGAACATATGTTTGATACTCAGATTTGTTAGTTGAGGTCCTATCGGCTACTCTTGGAGTTGTTGGAGAACAAACCTAGTTGATTCTCCATAGTTGTGATTTGACGACAGTCATCGTCATATATTTTTATAATGCTATAAATGTTATTTTACTTGTTTTCTATCTTAAAGTATTTATTAAAAAAGTTGGGGAACACAACCTTTAAAATTTATCTCTATTTCATCATTTATTTATTTTAATGGTCTTTGTTATATAATATGTTATTAGTTTGATTTACGTATGAGTTAAAAGTATTTAAATATTGAATTATTATGCGATTTAATATGTTTTCCATGAATTACGATGAAATGAGAGATGATTTTAAACACGTGTTTTGGGAAATCATTGTTATAATTATGAAATCGTAAATGGCGTTAGGTGCACCTAGTTACCTCGTGTTGATTAGGGTGAGTTATCGTTAAAAGGAGTTTCGCCTAGGAAAACTGTTATCTGTAGGAGGAGAGTGCTATCAATGAGATGTAACCTCCATAATTGATGTGCGATGATGCGTTGCGGGATTGAGAGCAGAGGGTTATTCGTTAGATCAAGCCACCCCTAAAGGAAAGGCCACCCTTAAAAGAGATATCATTTAGATGAAGCCCCCTCTTTGTTCTAATTTTTTTTTATTCTTTGCTTGTTTGATTGTCTTTGATGATTTTAAGGTTGCTCATTTTGATTTCGCTCGCTATTAATTTGATTTTTAATATTTCTATCAGAACGGAAAAATTATAAGTTTATTGATTTTATATGTGTATACTTTACTTGAGAGTTATCTATATTTGAGATAGCATTGTTCAAGATAATTCCCACAAGTTGCAAAATAGTTATTCGTGTCTTTTTTGTATTACCCTTCTAGTTGATGATGATTGTTGTCTCCTCACTAAGTCGTTGTGACTTACCCCTTCATGTTATTTAATTTTTTTCAGATTCATAGGATGCTGAGTAACAAAATGTAGGTAGATTCTAGTCTCAACCATATTTCTTTATAGTAGACAGCTTTGATCGAGGATCATTTTTTTGTAAAATCTATTGAGTTGCAACGTATTTTGCAGCTATTGGAGTTTAGAAAGTTTTTATGGGAAATGTATTAAACAATTAGATTATGCTCTTTGAAATATGAATAGACTGAGTTAAGACTGTAAACATGGATTTTATAAATTTCAGAATGTTGAAGTTACAAAGGATACTCTGTCAAAATTTTGAGAAAAATTATATATATATTGAAATGATTATTGAGAACTAATTAGTCGCTTAGTTGTTAAGTAGTTTGTAAGTTTGCCATGCTATAAGTATAGCTTGTGCGCTGGTCACAACGTCTAGTCTTCCGTTCATGACAAAGTTGGTATAAGAGCTCGATTTTAGGTCCAAATTAGCTGCAAACATAAGGTGATAGTAGATTCTTGTTTTTAAATTGTGTACCCGGGCACAACTTACATGCAAGGGGCTATTAGCACTCTATGAGCATCTCACCTGTTGTCAAAATATGGGTTTAAATTCATCATCAATATTATTCTTTATTTTCTTGTCGTCTTGTTTAATTTTTGATCGATGTTCTTTGATTAGGTGAGAATGCCACTAAAGACTAGGAATCCTACTATAAGGGAAATTGTTGATGAGTCAATTGCCCAAGCCCAAGGCACTCGTCAACGAGGTTGTGTTTCAGTTCATGCTAGAAATAGGCGTAAAGTTAATGTTGGTGGAAGTGACTTGGATGCCGATGTTGAGGTACCCAGGAGGAGGCACAAAAATTAAGCCATTCAATAGTTTGTTGGTGGTCTGCATGGATTACAATAACTTGTTAAATAACTTGTTGGGGTTGTCGTCGGACAACAACATGAGGGTGATCTATGACAAGAAACTCCCAATGGTCAACAAGAGGTTAAACATGTTGAGCATCAGACGGCAGTTGCAAAAAGGGGGATTGAGGTTACTTTACCATACTTCATGAAGCCTAAACCCCTTACTTTTTCTAGGTCTAGCGCAACTGAGGACCCACAACAATTCATTGAAATTCTAGAGCGTCTTTGGAGAGCATTGGGTTGTTTTGAGGTAAGAGCAATAAAATTGATACCCTTTTAGCTAATAGGTGTGGCACGTAATTGGTTTGATATAATGTCACATGGTAGACATGTGGGGTCACCTCCGTTAGCATGGAGAGAGTTCACTCATTTGTTCATGGCTCGTTTTCTTCTGTAGAGTGTTAGAGAGGGATTAGCTCATGAGTTTAAGCAATTGGAGCAAACAAAGGGTATGACAGTTTCAGAGTATAGTGCTTGTTTTACGCATCTCTCTAGACATACTCCTTACCCTATCACTAAGGAGATGTGTGTTAAGAGGTTTATCAGATGATTGGACGATTACTTATTTAGATTTGGGGTTGGGTCGAATTGTTCTACTTTCTTGAGGTTTTGAGTTTGGCCCTTCAAATTGAGCAACGACGGACGGAAAAATGAGGCAAAAGACAAGATTCTCAGAAGAAACAAAGGGTTGAAGAATCTTACACTAACTATCTAAATCGTTGTGGTAGATCTATGTTTGGTTATCAAGGGCAACAAAGACTCATGTCTCAAAGCGGTGGTCATAGCGGACAGTCTTTTAGGACACTGCAGAGTCGTAGTCAGATTCTAGAGCAGCATCACAATCCATTTTTCCTCATAGACATTCTGGTGTTTCAACTACACGATGTTCTATTTGTGGTAGGTTTCACTTTTGAAATTGTTTCAGATATTGTATTTGTAAGGTTTTCTATCAATGTGGCCAAGTAGGTCACCTCAAGAGGGATTGTCTTGTAGACACGACACATCAATCATGTAGTTATGCATCATCACCAACAACTTTGGCATCTTCTCAAGCTCATTTTGCATTTTTGCGACAAAGTGGAAATTCTAATGTCATAGGTTCAGAAACATCTCAGCAAGGATGTAGATGATTTGATGGTAGAGGTCAGATACTAGCAGGAAGAGGTCAGGCTTAGGTGTTTGTTTTGAATCGTTGGGATGCTCAAATAACCAATGTAGTAGTTACAAGTATACTTTCTATTTGTTCCAAACATGGTAATGTTTTGTTGGATTTTTGAAGCTACACATTCTTTTGTATCCTCGAGGTTTGCTAAACGACTTGGTAAACGTTAATCTTTTCTATAAGAAGCTTTAGTTGTGGCTACACCTGTTGGAGAAAATTTGCTTGTTAAGTTAGTGTACTGTTTTTGTGATATAGCTATTGAGGATAATGTGTTGCTAGTAGATTTAGTAGTTATTGACTTGGCAGATTTTGATGGGATTTTGGGTATGAATTGGTTGGCTTTGCATTATGCCACTTTGGATTATCATAACAAAGTGGTGAAATTTGAGATATTGGGACAATCAGTCTTCTCGTTTCAAGGAGAACATTGTTGGGTACCACATAACTAAATCTTAGCCTTGAGAGCTAGCAAGTTAATGAGAAGAGGTTGTCAAGCGTACTTAGCCCTGGGGAGGAAGACACAAGTGATTGCAGAGAAATTGGAAAAAAAATCCATTAGCATGTGAATTTCCAGATGTTTTTCGTGACGAACGTTATAGGTTTCCACCTAATAGGGAGATTGAGTTCTCTATAGACACGATTCCTAACATTCATCCTATATCTATCACTGCTCAATGTATGGCCCCAACAGAACTTAAGAAGTTAAGGGAGCAACTTCAAGATCTTCTGGATAAGGGTTTTGTTCGCCCAAGTTCTTCTCCTTGGGGAGCACTGATATTATTTGTAAAGAAGAAAGATGGATCCATGCGGTTTTGTGTAGACTATAGGCAATTGAATAAAGTAATTGTAAAGCATAAATACCCTTTGCCACTAATTGATGAGGTGTTCGATCAACTTCAAGGAGATCAATGTTTTTCTAAGATCGATTTACAATCGAGATATCACTAGTTGAAGATTAAGAAGGATGATATAACGAAGCCAGCTTTCCACACGCTTTATGAATTCCTGGTTACGTCATTTGGGCTTACTAATGCCCTGGCAGCTTTTATGGATTTGATGAATCACATTTTTAAACTTTTCTTGGATAAATTTTTGATTGTGTTCGTTGATGATATCCTTGTTTATTCCAAGAGTAAAGAAGAACACAAGCGACAATTGAGGTTGGTTTTGCAAACCTTAAGAGCTAAACAAATATATGCCAAATTCTCTAAATGTGAGTTTTGGTTGGATAGTTTGGAATTTTTAGGTCATGTTGTGTCTAAGAATGGAATAAGTGTTGATCCAAGTAAGGTGGAAGCAGTACAAAATTGGCCCAGACCTACCACAATAAAGGAGATTCAAAGTTTTCTTGGTTTAACTAGATATTATCAATATTTAATGAAGAATTTATCAAAAATCACATCTTCGTTGACTAGGTTGACCCAGAAGAAAGTTGAGTTTTGTTGGACTGATGCATGTAAGGAAAGCTTTCAAAAATTAAAGGAGCACTTGACGTCAACACCTATTTTGGCATTACCCATAGGTGGTGAAAGTTATGTATTTGATTGTGATGCTTCAAAGGTTGGTCTCGGTTTTGTGCTTATGCAACAAGGTAAGGTTATTGCCTATGCATCTAGACAACTAAAGAGGCATGAGTTGAACTATCCCACACATAATTTGGAAATGGTTGCAGTGATTTTTACTCTTAATATTTGGAGGCACTATCTAAATGGTGAAACTTGTAAGATTTATACCGACCATAAAAGTCTTAAGTATATCTTTTAACAGAGAGATTTAAATTTGAGACAAAGAAGATGGATGAAACTATTAAAAGATTATAATTGCACAATCTTATACTACCTAGGGAAAGAAACTTTTGTTGTAGATGATTTCAATAGGAAATCCATTGGTATTCTCGCTCAAATAACATAAGTAAATAGACTAATAGTTAAAGAATTTCAAGAAATTGTTGAAAGTGGAATTAAATTTGAACTTGATCATTCGATGTCAGTTTTAGGCCATGCACAAATTCTTCCAACCATAGTTGATGATATCAAATAAGCTCAGAGTCAAGACTCGTACTTGGTGAATATGGTAAAAAAATATTTAGAATGGTAAAATTTCCGACTTTTCAGTTGATTCTGATGGTGTTCTAAGGTTGAGGTCTCAATTGTGTGTTCCAAATATTGGTGGCTTATGGAGGAATATTTTAGAGGAGACTCGTCATTCTTCTTATAATATTCACCCAGGTTCTAATATTATATTGGTGTGAAGGGGTGAAGAGAGGCATAGCAGATTTTGGCTCCAAGTGCTTAGTTTGCTAACAAGTAAAGGGTGAGCGCCAAAAGCCTGCGGGGTTACTGCAACATGTTGAAATACCTGAATGGAAGTGGGAAGGCATCGCTAAGGATTTCTTCACATGATTACCACGAACCCAAAAGGGTTATGACTCGGTGTGGGTGATTATAGATCGGTTGACCAAATCTGCACATTTCTTGCCTGCCTGTGAAGACTACTTATATTGCATCTCAATATGCTAAACTTTTTATTTAGATGAAATTGTCTTTTTTCTTGGTGTACCGATATCTATTATTTTTTTATTGTGGGGCTCAATTTACTGCTCAATTTTGGAAGTCGTTCCAAACTTCATTAGGAACTCGTTTGAAGCATAGCACAACTTTTCTTCCTCAGACAAGTGGCCAGTCTGATAAGACTATACAAATATTGGAAGATATACTTCGTGCTTGTGTTTTGGATCTTGGGGGTAGTTGGGATCAACATTTTCCCTTGATGGAATTTGCATACAATAATAGTTATCAATCTAGTATTCAAATGGCTTTGTTGGAAGCTTTTTACGGAAGACGATGTAGGTCACTGATAAGATGGTTTGAAGTGGGAGAAGCTAAACTAGTCGATCCAATGTTGATTCAAAATGCCATTGAAAAAGTTAAACTGATTCCATACCGCTTAGTGACATCTCAAAGTAGACAAAAATCGTATTTTGATAAAAGGCGTCATCTCTTAGGGTTTTTCAGTGGGAGAACATATATTCCTACGTGTTTCACCAATGAGAGGAGTTTTGTTGTTCGGTAAAAAGGGAAAACTATGTCCAAGGTTCATTGGACTATTTGAAATTTTAGAAAGGATCGGACCGGTAACGTATTGCTTGGCACTTCCACCGGATCTCTCGGGAGTTCATCTGGTCTTTCATATTCTGATGCTTCAAAAGTACCTTCAAGACCCTTCTCATGTGATTAATCATGAAATTGTGTAGTTAGATGAGAGTCTATCATATGTGGAGCATCCGGTAGCTATATTAGATCGCCAAGTGAGACGTTTATGCTCAAAAGATATCGTTTGAGTAAAAGTTCTTTAGCGTGGTGCATCCGATGAAGAAACTACTTGGAAATCTAACGAAGTCGTCAGTGCAAAGTACCCAAACTTTTTTGAAACTCAAGGTCAATATTAAAAAAGAAATCAAATAAATTCGAGGATGAATTTTCATAAGGGGAGGAGATTATAGCGCACAGTTTTTTTAAATATATATATATAAATAAACAACTACCCCACCCACACTTATTCTCTTTCTATCTCACTCTTATCCACCTTATTTTTTCCACCTCACATTTTCCCTTCTTCTTCTCCTTTTTCTTCTATCCCTCTCGACAGAAAACCCCATCTCCCTCATTTATTTTTGTTTTTTTTCTTCTTTCCTTCTCTTTACCTCTTCTCACTCCACAATACTTAAACCCTCAACCCTTAGAACAGATTTAATATCCCCAAGAGTATAATTTTTCATACTCCTACAAATTCTCTTGGTTAGGATTTTGGGTTAGGGTTTGTACTCTAAGGAAGAAGAAGAGTACCCATTTCTTGACAATTGTTTATTGAAACTCTTTGAGATAAATACACAACTCTAAAGCTAGTAAGAATCTCTAGAAAAATGTAATATTGTTTATAAATTTTATTTTGTGCTTATAGTAGATTTAAATGATTTTTATGGTTTCCTAGAGTTAGCTAAACTTTAAAATAATTTTTCTAAAGTCTTGAAAATATTTTTGATACTTAGATTTTTTAGTTGAGGTCATGTCGGCTACTCTAGGAGTTGTTGGAGAACAAACGTAGTCGATTCTCCATAGTTGTGAGTTGACGACGGTCATCGTCATATATTTTGATAATGCTATAATTATTATTTTACTTGTTTTCTACATTACAATATTTATTGAAAAATTGAGGAACACAACCTTTGAAATTTATCTCGATTTCGTCATTTATTTATTTTAATGGTCTTTGTTATATAATATGTTATTAATTTGTTTTACGTATGAGTTAAAAGCATTTAAATATTGAATTTGATGCGATTGAATATGTTTTCCATGAATTAAGATGAAATGAGAGATGATTTTAAACACGTGTTTTGGGAAATCATTGTTATAATTATGAAATCGTTAACGAAGTTAGGTGCACTTACTTACCTCATTTTGATTAGTGAGAGTTACCGTTAGATGGAGTCGCCCCTATGAGAAATGTCATCCATTGGAGGAGAAGGCTATCAACGAGATGTAAGCTCCTTAATTGATGATGCATTGCGGAATTGAGAGGAAAGGGCTATCTATTAGATGGAGCCACCCCTAAAGGAAAGGCCACCCTTAGGAGGAAATGACTATCAATGAGATGAAACCGCCTCCTGGTTCTCAAAAAATTGTATTTTTTGCTTGTTTGATTGTCTATGATGATTTTAAGGTTGTTCATTTTGATTTCGCTTCGCTATTAATTGGATTTTTACTATTTCTATTTGAATGGCTAAATTATAAGTTTATTGATTTTAAATGTGTATACTTTACTTGAGAATTATCTATATTTAAGATAGCATTGTTTAAGATGATTCTCACAAGATTGCAAAACAATTATTCGTGTCTCTTTTGTGTTTTCTTTCTAGTTGTTGGTGATTGTTGTCTTCTCACTAAGTCCTTGTGACTTACCCCTTCATGTTATTTAATTTTTTAAGGTTCACATGCACCTGAGTAGCAAGCTTTTAGTAGATTCAAGTTTCAACCATATTTCTTTTTGGTAGACCTTTTTAATCGATGATCATTTTTTTGTAAAGTTTGTTAAGTCGTAATGTATTTTACAGCTATTGAAGTTTAAAAAGTCTTTTTGGATAATGTATTAAACAATTAGATTATGCTCTTTGAAATATGAATTGATTGGGTTAAGGCTGTACATAGGAATTTTATAAATTTGGAAATGTTGAAATTACAGAGGATACTCTGTCGAAATTTCGAGAAAATTTATATATATTTTTTTGAAATGATTATTGAGAACTAATTAGTCACTTAATTGTTAAGTAGTTGGTAGGCTTGACAGACTATGAGTATAGCTTGTGCGCCGATCACGACATCTAGTCTTCGAGTCGTGACATTTTTTTTTGTAAAGTTTATTGAGTTATGATGTAATTTGCAGTTATTTTGGGTATATAAAGTCTTTTGGGAGATGTACTTAATATTTAAATTATGCTATTTGAATTATGACTGAATTGAGAATTTAAATAGGAATTTTACAAATTTGGAAACGTTGAAGTTTCGAATGATATTTTGTAAAAATTTATAGAAATATTATATATATATATATATATTGTTTCGAAATTGTTATTGAGAACGATTTAGTTGTTTAATTGTTAAGTTAATTGATAGGCTTGTCAAACCAAGATTATAGCTTGTGCGCCAATCACGGCATTTAATTTTGGATCATGACAAAAAGGTAGTTAAAAAATTGATGTATTTGATTAAAAATTAAATTCAAATACATTAACTTTTTAATTAACATTTTACATTTTACTTATATTTCATTACAGGAATAATTCAAATAAATAAAAATTCAATTTAGAAAACGAAGTTATTTTATTTCAGGGTATGAATTCAAATAGTTATATTATTTATATTATTAAAGTATTTTTCTTTCTCTGTGCCAATTATGGCAGTATGCGAAGAGAGTGAGAAGTCAGAAAATTAACTCGTATTCATAATCATGAGCACTAGATAACAAGTTTTATTGCATAATAAAATCGTCGCTTTGTAACCGTAAAAAAGGTTATAAGATCATACACAATGATCAAGGCAACAGAACTACACCTTCTTTTGTTGCTTTCACTGATTCTCAAAGATTGGTTGGTGATGCTGCCAAAAATCAAGCTGCTTCAAATCCAGCCAACACTATCTTTGGTAACTGATTTTAATTTTTTTCTCTTGTATGGTTTACTTATATTTATTACATTTTATGTCCTGTGTTTTCATTAGAACAAAACAAAATTTAAAAGGATAATTGGAAGATAGTATTGTGATTCAAATATTGAAAATGATATAATGTTTTGGCCCTTTGCGGTCATTGCTGATTAAGTACAAGGGTGAGGAGAAGCACTTTGTTGCCGAGGAAATATCATCTATGATCCTCACAAAGATGCATGAGATTGCAGAGAAATTTTTGGAGTCACCCGTTAAAAATGCAGTGATTACTATACCTGCATATTTCAATGATTCTCAATGAAAAAGCTACTAAAGACGCTGGTGTCATTGCTTGCCTCAATGTGATGCGGATAATCAATGAACCAACTGCTGCTGCACTTGCATATGGTCTTCAAAAGAGAGCTAATTGCTTTGAAGAGAGAAATATTTTCGTATTTGATCTTGGTGGTGGTACTTTTGATGTGTCTCTCATGAATCAACTGTTGTATATAGGCACTAGGAGCTGATTATTTGAGTTAGTTAGCTTGTAACTAACAAAGCTAACAAACATAATCCTAATTGAATCTCCCTAATACTTAGTAAGGATTTAACTAAGGGATGCAAAGTAAATCAAATATAAAATTGTTGCTTGTTGGTCAAGTAACTCTTGATGAGCTAAGATTGATATTTCATCCTAATAGTGCCCCAAAAGTTGAAGGATGGTAGACATCTAGCAAACCAAGCTTGGACTTGAAACTGGAAAAATGACTTGGATAAAGACCTTTGGTGAAGAAATCTGCAATCTGATCAGTGCTGGAGACAAGGAGTAGGTTCATGGTTCCATTGTTGGCTTTCGTTATAACAATATGACTATCAATGTCAAGATGTTTGGTCCTTATGTTGGATTGAGCCACCTCCAACCTAGGAAATACTTCAATAGACCAATATCCTTGATGCCAAAAGACCTATGTAAAACATTTTTAACGATGTTGAACTCCTCTAGATTGTTTCCTACTAGTAACATGCCATCCATATAGATTGCCAGTGCTGTGAAGTATTGCTCCTTATGCTTGATGAATAATGAGTAATCTGAAGTTGTTTGTTTGTAACCAATTGATTTGAGAGTTGAGAGAAGATTTTCATGTCGTCCAAGTATTGTTGTCTTGAAGTGCTTGTAATTCCTCTGTCATTGCTCTCCTCCAATTTTGTCTCTTTAGAGCCTCGTCATATGATTCAGGCTCAGTTTCCATGGATAAGGATAAACTGAAATTTTTTTGCAAACTTGAGAGATTAGTATAAGAAACAAAATTGGAAATTGGATAGAGAACCTGATGTTGGAAACATATTGCAATTATAATTGCTTAGTAAGGTGGAGGATTAGATGTCCTTGTTGACCTTCTAGGACCATCATTGTTAAGGGAAAAAGTAGGAGAATTAATGTTGTCATGAACATGTGGGGCTTGTGCAGGTGAGTTGACTTCATGAGGTTCATGAGCTTGTGCTAAATCTGGCTCAAGGGAGCTGACTAGACTAGGCTCATGAGCAAATTTTGATGAGCCATGACTGTCTGTTTGGGCATCAGGGCTGATAACATGGACTGGGACTTGATTATTGTTCCCATTAGGATGGTCAGTCTCAACACACTCCCAATGAACATTAGAAGATAGATCTAAACTACCTTTATAAGGGAATAACAACTCCTCAAAAGTGACATTTCTTAAGACATAAGTTTCCTTGTTATCCAAGTCATATAGCATAAAACCTTTTGTTCCTGGTTTGAAACCCATAAAAATGGATTATCTAGCTCTGTGATCAAACATCAAACGACGAGAAACAAGAGTTGTTAGACAAAACATGAGTAGAAGTTCTATTTATAATATATATATCATGATCAATAGCATAATACCAAAAACTTGGAGATTAGATTGAAAAAGAAGAGCACGAGTCACCCTAAGTATGTGTTGATGTTTTCTTTCAATCCTTCTATTTTGTTAAGGGTCTCCACACAACTTGTTTGATGGATAATGCCTTTAGAGAAGTAAAATTAGGTGAAATGAACTCAGGTCCATTATCACTTCGCAACACCTTTAACTTAGCATTAAATTGGGTGGAGATCATGTTAACAAAATTTCTAAGGTGACATCTAGTTACAAATTTGTGCTTAATAAAAACAACCTATAGATTTCTAGCGCAATCATCAAGAATAGTCAGAAAATATCTATGTTATGCTGAGATTGGATGTTAAAGGGACCCCATATATCAACATGGATCGAATCAAAAGCAAAACTAGGATTACGTACTAACACAATGACGTAATTTACTTTGTTTTTAGCAAAATGGATAATGTCACAAACATGCCTAGAAAAATTACTTAATTGAAAACATCTACTCATAGTCAATACATTTGTTTGGTTCATGTCCTAATCTAAAATGCCAAATAGCTGATACAAGAATGCTATGTATGTTATTTACATTGTTTTCAAAATGTCTATAATCTAGCTTAGACGCTTGGAGATAGTATAATCCATTTTGAAACTTAGTTGAACCAATCTTCCCCAAAGTCTTGTTGTCATGTATAACACAAGCATTATTATGGAAAACAATGGAACATTGAAGGGGTTTACATAATGTGCAATAGTTGAATCCCCATTTGGATAATTGACAGTAATATGATTGATTTTGAAAATTTTGGAATAAGAATTCAAATTAAAATAGATGTGATATGTGGCACAAGAATCGAAAATCCAGGATTCATTTTTGAGATCAAAATTTGAATAATGGTTAGCAGTTTTACCTACTAAATCATTTGTTGGTGTCCATCCAGCTTGTGATGAAGACAACATATTGTTTGCAGAATGCTTTAATTCTAGGGTAGCTTCTTGAATCAAGGCCATGATGCTTTTCAAATGATCTTGAGAGAGAGGAATTTGATCCTTGCTTCCATCATCTTGTTCAGAATCATAATCATCATCGACCTTCCATCATTATGCTCCTCATAAGAATTATTTGAATAACGTACCTCAACAATTCTTTGGTTTTGGTTGAAAACCATGTTTTCTGTAACATACCTCAACAATATGTCCCAATTATCCACAATAAATGCAAGATTTACCTCCACTTTTACATTTTCATAGTATCTTTTTCCATCAATAGCATTAGTAAACACATTGGAATATGAATTTCCATTGGTATTACCATGTTGTCTTTCTTGTTGCAACATTAAACAAAGTACTTTATTTATATTTGGAAAGGGTTCCATTAAAAAAACTTAAGATTTTTACAACTTCAAATTGTTCATTTAGGGCAGTAAAAAAGGTTATTATTCTATATTCTTTTGTATATTTTGCAAGATCACAAGTACATTAAGGAATAGGTCTTAAATTGTCTAATTCATCCCAAATCACAGTAAGGAAAGTAAAATAATCAGAAACAATTAATTCACCTTGTTTTAGAGAATGTATATCTTTTTGTAATTCTAACATCCTAATCAAATCACTTTTTTAGAATCTGTCTTTAAGTTCTTTCCATATTGTGTGAGCATTGTCCTTGAATGCTAGACTTTGAGCAATGGAGGGAGAAACTGAATTGAGGATCCAAGAAAGCACCAAGTTTTTGCATCTGAGCCAGAACTTGTGTGTAGGATCGAAGGTGTTAGGTAGAGGAATGCTTCAATCAAGAAATTTCAGTTAATTCTATGCAAGAAGTGCTCGGGTCATGCATTTTGCCCAAGTATGATAGTTGTTGCCATTGAGAAGAGGTGTGATTGTGAGGGATGAAGGTCATTCACTTGGATAAATGTAATAAGGGTTGTGATTGTTTTGTGCATGGTCAAGGTTACCTTGGTTCGAATTGTTATTGTTGTTGTTGTTTGTCTAACCATTGTTGAAAGAATGAAGAAAAACGATCAAGAAGATGATCAAGACTCGTAAACAGGAGCTCTAGTACACCATAATAGATGGTATACTGACGATTTAATTTTATTGAATAAACCTGCTCATACTCATTGAATGAATGATTACATTCTTGTGCTCATGAACCAGCTGATCTTTGTGATTTGATATTCCAAGTAGTACTTTAACTGGAGTAGGGCTCAATCGTGGGTCTTACTCTCGTGGAATCAGTTGAAAGTTTATCTACTACTATCTAATATATATCTAAATTTAAGAATAATAAATACTACCAAAAACTTTAAAATAACATCACTTATAAAATTCACATAATCTCTTTTACGGGTAAATATGTAATTTTAATATTTTATTTTTTAAAATTATTTTTTCTCTTTTTAATTCTTCTCTTCTTACTTTTTCATTTTTATTTTTATTTTTATTTTTTTCTTTTCAAACTTCTCTTGTATCTTTCATTTTTCTTTTTTCAATTATAGTTTGTTTAAAAGTTCAACAAATTATCTTCCAAAAAGTGAAATATATCGATTTGATTCAATTCAATTTGTAAGAAAAAAAATCATAACACATGTTGATGAATCGATTAATTAAAACAGGTATGTATTTTTAATAATGTATCTTTAGAATGTCTCATGCATAAAAGAAATAATTAAAGAATATTATATATAATATTTTAATTATAATTTTCTCCAATAGTGAAGTTAGCTTAATTTTTTTGAGGGGGGCAAACACATGTTTCAATATCAATATGATTTTTCTCATTGAAAAGACAATTATTTTTATAATAATAGAGCAAAATTAATAGTTTAAGTAAAAAGTAATCTTGTCTGTGACTTTGTTAATCATCATCATTATATAAATCTATCAAAATTACAATAACTCCCTTAGATGTATTTTTCTTTACGGAATAGTTATCAAATGTGTCTTTTGTTTGAATTATACAGATAACAAATGTTTGACACTATCATCTCTTATATTTTAAACTAAATGGGAATCTCCTTTATTTATATTCAACGGGACAAATACCTCCCTTTCTACCAGTCAATAATTCTCTTATAATTAACGCATCCACTTTCAATATATAAAAAACACTCCCCACTTTCACTCACACTCTTCTTGATATAAAGGTTTTTTGGATATTGTTGTTGTCTTCTTCCATTGTGCAACATATTTGTGGATTCTTTTTTATTTTCATAAGAGATTTCATTTTGATAAATCTCTTTAATTTGTTGGCCATTTGTAACACCTCGGCCATTCGGCGTGGGATTCGAGCCCGGTACCTAGGGGATAAGTACCACCTCATCGCAATCCCATTATCAATTGAGCCACTGGCTATACTCCTAGCCTGGCAAGCCCATCAATTAACTTACAATTTAAACAACTAAATTGTTTTTTAAACATTTAAAAATATATATATATGTATGCTTTTTACTCGAAATTTCAACAGAGTATCCTCTGTAAATTCAACATTTCCAAATTTTGAAATCCCTGTCAAATTCTCAATCCAGTCACAATTCAAATAACATAATCAAGTTTCTTAATACACTTCCCAACAAACTAAATAGACTTTCTAAACTCCAAAATAGCTGCAATTACATAGACTCAACAACTGTTACAAAAAATGGTCCTCGATCAAAGAGGCCTACCAAAAAGAAGTATGTTGAGACTTGAATCAAA
The DNA here is from genome assembly GCA_037974835.1 of Cicer judaicum. NCBI lineage: Eukaryota > Viridiplantae > Streptophyta > Magnoliopsida > Fabales > Fabaceae > Cicer > Cicer judaicum. The sequence continues at coordinate 5,906,164 of JBBPBS010000629.1, read as the reverse complement.
TAACAGATTCCTACTCAACTGCTTGCGAATCTGAAAAAAATAAGCAACATAACGGGTAAGTCACAAAGACTTAGTGAGGAGACAACAACCACCATCAATTAGAAGGGAAACACAAAAAGGCACGAATAACTGTTTAATCGCTTGATAGAAATATTAAAAAATCCAATGAATAACAAAACGCAATCCAAATGAACAACCTTAAAATCATCATAAAAATCAAATAAGTAACAATACAAATTTTTAGAACCAAGAGGCGATTTTATCTCATTGATAGCCCTTTCCTCCTAAGGGTGGTCTTTCCCTTAGGGGCGGCTCCATCTAACGGTTAACTCTCCCTAATCAACACGTGGTAACTAGGTGCACCTAACGCAGTTAACGATTTCACAATTTTAACACTGATTCCCAAAACACGCGTTTAAAATTATGTCATCGAAATTCATGAAAAGTATATTCAATCGCATAACAAATAAATATTTAAATATTTAACTCATACGTAAATCCAACAAATAACATATTATATAGCAAAAACCGTTAAATTAAATAATTGACGAAATCGAGATAAAATTCAAAGGTTGTGTTTCCCAAAATTTTCAATAAATACTTTAATATAGAAAACAAGTAAAATAATAATAGTAGTAGTATAAAAATATATGACGATGATCGTCGTCAACTCACAGCTATGGAGAATCGTCTAACTTTGATCTCTAACAACTCTCAGAGTAGCCGGCAGGATCTCAGCGGACGAATCTGAGTATCAAGAATATTTCCAAGACTTTAGAAAAATCTATTCTAGAATTTAACTAACTCTAGAAAACCCTAAAAATCATTTAAATCTATTCTGAGCATAAAATAAGGTTTTTAAACAAACTACATTTTTCTATGAATTCATACTAGAATTAGAGTTGGGCATTTACCTCAATGAGTCTCAATCAACAGCTCTCAAGAGATGGGTACCCTTTTTCTTCCCTTAGAACATAAACCCTAACTCCAAAAATTTTATCCAAGAACTTGAGAAATTATGAGGAAGCTTGCTTAGGGAATGTATACCCTTTCCATGGGTTTATTGTGGCTTTAAGTGAGAGAAATAAGAAGGAGAATGGAAGAAAAGAAAAAAATGAAAATGGGGAAAGAAGGGATGAGGTAGCCGAGAGGGAGAAAAGAAGGAGGAGAAAATGTGGGAGTGGAATAGAAAGAGAGTGGGAAAGGGTATTTGGTGGGTTTTATTTATTTATTTAATTATTTATTTATTTATTTATTTATTTATTTATTTATTTATTTATTTATTTATTTATTTATTTATTTATTTATTTATTTATTTATTATTATTATTATTATTATTATTATTATTATTATTATTGTATTAAAAAAGAAAGACACGGGCGTGTCAATCTCCTCCCCTTATAAAAAAATTCGTCCTCGAATTTATTTAATACATACCACTAACCTTGAGTTTCAACTTAAGTGTTGGTACTTTGCATGGATGACTTCTTCGGTTTCCCAAGTAGTTTCTTCACTAGATGGGCCACGCCAAAGAATTTTTACTGATACAATATCTTTTGAGCGTAAACGTCTCACTTGGCGATCTAATATGGCTACCGGATGCTCAACGTATGATAGACTCTCATCTAACTGTATGTCTTCATGATTAATCACATGAGAAGGGTCATAAAGATACTTCTGAAGCATCGAAATAGGAAAACCTGGATGAACTCTCGAGAGATCTGGTGGAACTGCCAAGCGATTCGCTACCGGTCCGACCCTTTCTAAAATTTCAAGTGGTCCAATGAATCTTGGACTTAGCTACCCCTTCTTACCAAATCGCAAAACTCCTTTCATTGGCGAGACTCGTAGGAATACATGTTCTCCCACTGAAAACTCTAAGGGACAACGTCTCTTATCAGAATAAGATTTTTGCCTACTTTGAGCTGTCACTAAGCGATCCCGAATCAGCCTAGTTAACGAAGATGCAATCTTTGAGAAATCCTTCACAAAACGTCAATAATAACCGGCTAAACCAAGAAAATTCCGAATCTCCTTCACTGTGGTAGGTCTGGGCCAATTCTGGAAGATCTTGAAGTTGTTCTCATAACTCTTTAAGTTCTGCTGGTGCTATACGATAAGGAGGTATAGATATAGGGTGAGTGTTAGGAACTAAGTCTATAGAAAGCTCGATCTCCCTATCAGGTGTTAACCCAGGAAGTTCTCTCGGAAAAACATCTGGAAACTCACATGCTATTGGAATTTTGTCCAATTTCTCTTCAGCCACTTGTGTATCCCTTACCAAGGCTAAGTACGCTTGACAACCTCTTATCATTAACTTGCTAGCTGCCAAGATTGAGATTTGGTTATGTGGTACTCTACAACGTCTTCCTTGAAATGAGAAGATTAATTTCCCCGGTATCTCAAATTTCACCACTTTGTTATGACAATCCAAAGTGGCATGATGAAAAGCCAACCAATCCATACCCAAAATCACATCAAAATCTATCAGGTCAATAACTACTAAATCTACCGGCAACACCTTGCCATCAATAGTTATATTACAAAAACGATACACCGACTTAGCAAGCAAATTTCCTCCAACAGGTGTAGCTTCAACTAAAGGTTCTTCTAAAGAAGATAAAAACTTTTACAAGACAAGTAGCAAAACCACTAGGATACAAAAGAATGTGTAGCTCCAGGATCAAACAAAACATGTGCATCTCTAGAACAAATAGAAAGTATACATGTAACTACTACATTGGATGTCTGAGCATCCTAACGAGTCAAAGCAAACACTCGAGTCTGACCTCTTCCTGCTGGTACCTGACCTCTACCACCAAATCCTCTACCTCGCTGCTGAAATGTTCCTGAACCTCTAACATAAGAATTTCCACTCTGACGCACATATGTAGAATGAGTCTGACGAGATGCCAAAGTTGTTGGTGCTGATGCATAACTAGAGGATGGATGTGTCGTGTCTACAGGACAATCCCTCCTAATGTGACCTATTTGGCCACATTGGTAGCACACCTTAGCATTACCATCTCTAGAACAATTCTCGAAGTGAAACCTACCACAAGTAAAACATCGTGTAGCTGAAACACCAGAATGTCTCTGAGGGAAAGTGGATTGTGATGCTGCTCCAGAATCTGATCTACGAATCTGCACTGTTCCAGAAGACTGCCCACTATGACCACCCCTTTGAGACATGAGTCTTTGTTGCCCCTGATAACCAAACATAGATCCACCATCGCGATTTGAATAGCTACTGTAAGATCCTTCAATCATTTGCTTCTTATGTGAATCTTGTCTATTGCCTCCTTTTTCCTTCTGTCGTTGCTCAATCAAAAGAGCTAAACTCAAAACCTCGGCAAAAGTAGAACAATTAGATCCAACTATCGATCTAAATAAATATTCCTTTAATCCTCTAATAAACCTCTTAACACGATAGGATAAGGAGCATGTCTAGAGAGCTGTGTAAAACGATCACTGTACTCTGAAACTGTCATACCTTCCGTTTGCTCCAATCGCTCAAACTCATGAGCTAACCCATCTCTAACACTCTCCGGAAGAAAACGAGCCATGAACAACTGAGAGAATTCTCTCCATGCTAACGGAAGTGACCCCACTTGTCTACCACGTGACACTATATCAAACCCAATGCTACTGCTCTTACCTCAGAACAACCCAATGCTCTCCAAAGCCGCTCTAGACTGTTAATGAATTGTTGTGGATCCTCAGTTGCACTAGACCCAGAAAAAGTAGGGGGTTTAAGCTTCATGAAGTCTGGTAAAGTGACCTCAATACCCCTCATTGCAGCAGTCGTCTGATGCTCGACTTGTCTAACCTCTTGTTGACCATTGACATTTTCATGTCTTTGATCACCCTTATGTTGTTGTTCGACGACAACCCCAACAAGTTGTTGCACAACCTGTTGTAGTCCCTGCAAACCAGCAGCAAACTCTTCCATGGCTGGATTTCCGCACCTCCTTCTAGGTACCTCAACATCAGCATTCAAACCATGTCCCCCAACATTAGCTCTACGCCTATTTCGAGCATGAACTGAAACACAACCTCGTTGACGACCACCTCTAGCTTGAGAAATTGATTCATCAACAATTTCCCTTAAAGTAGGATTCCTAGTCTTGGGTGGCATTCTCACCTATTCAAAGAACATTGATCAAAGATTGAATAAGACGACAAGAAATTGTGGAGAGATAGTGATGATGAATTTAAACACAGATTCAGACAACAGATAAGACTCTCATAAAGTGCTAATAGCCCTTATAAGTAAGTTGTTCCCAAGTACACAATTTACTAACAAGAATTTATTATCACCTTATGTTTGCCGCTATTAGGACCTACGACCGAGCTCTGATACCAACTTTGTCACGACCTAAAATTTAAATATCGTGACCAGCGCACAAGCTATACTCATAGCCTGGCAAGCCTATCAATTAACTACCATTTCAAAAAATATATATATACTTTTTACTCGAAATTTCGACAGAGTATCCTCTGTAAATTCAACATTTCCAAATTTATGAAATCCCTGTCAAATTCTCAATTCAAATAACATAATCAAATTTTTAACACACTTCCCAAAAACTAAACAGACTTTCTAAACTCCAAAATAGCTGCAATTTACATAGACTCAACAACTATTACAAAAAATGGTCCTCGATCAAAGAGGCCCACCAAAAAAAAAAGTGTGTTGAGACTTGAATCAAATATTAGATTCCTACTCAACTGCTTGCGAATCTGAAAAAAAATAAGCAACATAAAGGGTAAGTCACAAAGACTTAGTGAGGAGACAATAACCACCATCAATTAGAAGGGAAACACAAAAAGGCACGAATAACTGTTTAATCGCTTGACATAAATATTAAAAATCCAGTTGATAACAAAACGAAATCAAAATGAACCTTAAAATCATCATAAAAGTCAAACAAGTAACAATACAAATTTTTAGAATCAAGAGGCGGCTTTATCTCATTGATAGCCCTTTCCTCCTAAGGGTGGCCTTTCCCATTAAGGGCAGCTCCATCTAACGGATGACCCTCTCCTCTCAATCCCGCAACGCATCATCGCGTATCAATTAGGGAGCTTACATCTCGTTGATAGCTCTCTCCTCCTACAGATGACCCCTATCGTAGGGGCGGCTTCATCTAACGGTTAACTCTCCCTAATTGACTCGTGGAAACTAGGTGCACCTAACGCATTAATAATCATAACACCGATTTCCCAAAACACGCATTTAAAAGCATCTCATCGTAATTCATAAAAATAATATATTCGATCGCATAACAAATAAATATTTAAGTACTTTAGCTCATACGTAAATCCAACAAATAACATATTATATAACAAGACCATTAAATTAAATAATTGACGAAATTGAGATAAAATTCAAAGGTTGTGTTTCCCAAAATTTTCAATAAATACTTTAATATGGAAAACAAGTAAAATAATAAAAATAGCAGTATAACAATATATGACAATGATCGTAGTCAACTTACTACTATGAAGAATCGTCTAACTTTGCTCCCCAACAACTCTCAAAGTAGCCGGCAGGATCTCAGCGGACAAATCTGAGCATCAAGAATATTTCCAAGACTTAAGAAAAATTATTCTAAAGTTTAACTAGCTCTAGGAAAGCCTAAAAATCATTTAAATATACCCTAAGCACAAAAATAAGATTTGTACTCAAATCTACATTTTTCTATGAATTCATACTAGGATTAGAGTTGTGCATTTACCTCAATGAGTCTCAATCAACAACTCTCAAGAGATGAGTACCCCTTTTCCTTCCTTAGTACGCAAACCCTAACCCAAAAATTTTACCCAAGAACTTGTGAAATTATGAGGAAGCTTGCTTAGGGAATGTATACTCTTTTCATGGGTTCATTGTGGCTTTAAGTGAGAGAAATAAGAAGAAGAATGAAAGAAAAGAAAAAAAATGAAGATGGGGGGTGGAAAGAATGAGGTAGCCGAGAGGGAGAGAAGGAGGAGGAGAAAATGTAGGAGTGAGATAGAAAGAGAGAGAGAGAGAGAGAAAGGGTATTTGGTGGGTTTTATTTATTTAATTATTATTATTTATTATTATTATTTATTATTATTATTAATTATTATATTAAAATAAAAAGAAAGACCCGGACGTGTCATTGTGCTCCTCCGGACTCCCCAACAGGATGTGCATACACTTTTGTCATAGTTAGCGATAAATGAGTTACCGTCTTATTTTTTGGTGGTATGGAATAAATTGGTGTCATTAAAGGTCGCTCAAATTGATTCCCTTTGTGTGTGGCGGGATGTATATTGGACGAAACTATTCAACTTTGTTTCTTTGTATGTCTAGTGCTTTGACCTGTGTTGATGGACCTTCTTGGACAATTGGGTTTTCTATTATGCTTTGAATAATGAATGCTCATGATTATGTGTCCTTGGTTGGGGTGGCAAAAGAGTTCCTTTGAGGATTGGAATCTTAGGGTTAGCTTGGATGTGAACTACTTGGAAGACGCATAGTTCTATTGTGCTTACTCATTCATAGTTCAATAGTAACTTGTTGATTTAAAATATTAAGTTAACTTTGTGGAAGTGGATTAAAGCAAATGATGCAAGCTTTACGTATGATTTTATTTTGTGGTAGTCTCAACATTTGATTTGTCTGGGACTTTATTTTTGTTATGATACAGTTTGGGCTTCGTTTCATAAGGTGCATACTTACTTTGTATTTTGGTGACTCTAATTCTTTGTACTCATTCGTAGTACAAATTTTTAGTTGTTTTAAAAAAAAATTCAAGCCTAAAATTAAAAATGCAACCCAAAATCTAGAAATCTTCTCTATCAAAAACCAAACACTCATCTCAAATAATATTTTTCTTCCTCATCTTTTATAGGAATATCATCACTTCAATTTATTAATTACATAAAAATGTTGAAGAAAAACAATACAAAAGCAGTTTCTCCTTCTTGGTTCACCCTATGTCATCAATTCTTCCTCACACTCAATCTTTCCTCCTCCTCCATACACATCCTCCTCCCCATTAAAACTCTTCCTCATTCCACCATAACTACTTTTGCTCGCTACCACCATACTCAGATCTACGCCATCCCACCATAACAAAACTCACATTCAAATTTATGTAAAGTTAACTGCTTATAACTGAGACCAAAGGAGTATGCAATACACAATGTTCAACACAAAGAATTCACTTGTTAGTGTCATTTTTACTCGTGTTATACTACCTATGTCCCTATATGTAAGATTATATTGACTAAATCGCGAGAATTAAAAAAGTTGATTGTATATTTGAAGAGAGAGAGAATTAATTTATGTTTTTATTATATTATTTATTACAAACCGTAGAAAATTATGTAACATAATTAGGGATAAATTAATAAAGAAATAAGAGAAATACTAACAAGTGTCCTTGAAGAATTTGTTAAGCAATCTAAAATGGAAATAACATTTTGGAACATGTGTAATCAATGTCTTAAAATTTAAAAATGTAATATTTTTCTATTTCCATTTTTGATTGTTTAGTAAGTGCCTTTAAGACAAATAATTAAATATACGTAATAATTAAATATGTGCAATCAAATAATTAATGCAGTTGAAAAAAAAACAAATTATTTTTTAATATAATTTTATATTTAGATGCATAGGTACCACAACACACTTCTAACGAAGATTTTTGTTTGCCATTAATAGAAGAAATAATACAAAACAATAAACAATTAAATATAAAACTCTCACAACAAACATGTAACCCATCCTTCGCAACAACAACGGTAAATAAGCTATAATCCTTAAAATAATAAGAGGTAGTTAATCTAGTCACTTAAATTTATAAAATACTAAATTAGTTATTTAAATTAAAAAAAAGTCGGTCAATTTAGTTTTTCCATAAAGATATTTTTTAAGGGGAAATTACATAAAGTTTACTTAAAAACTCGTTAACATCTTCTTAACCAATAATTTTTCAACTGCAACTCTTAGTTATTAACTCCCTTAAACCAAACGATTGGCGAAGGATGGAAGATTATTTTAGCCTCGTTTCATCCATCATCACTCATCCTCCCAACCCACACCCATCACTTAATTACGTTCATAGTTATGCTAATTCACCACATTCTTTTAAATGGAAATTTTAGAGTTAAGTTTCAAATTTTAGTTTAGCAATGAAAATGATGAAGGGTTTCAATTAACATGACATGTAACAGGGAATAGAGATACAAGGTTACGTGACACCTAAGTATATTGAAAATGATTTAATTACTCCAAAAATGGATGTGTTTTGCATTTGGTGTTGTGATTTTGGAGATTCCTTTTGGAAGAAAAGTTATTGATGGTGATCAACTTCTATCCGTTTCTGTGAGTCAAGTTCTTGAAAGCGAAAATGTTAGGGAAAAATTTAGAGGTTTCATGGATCTATGTTAATTTGAAGCATGAATATGCTTTGGATCCTGCATATTCAATACTAAGTGTCCATTCCCGGTATATAATAAAAACTTAAATCCCACTTCCAAAGCAAAACTTAGTGTCTTACGTAAACCGATACTAAGTGGTGTACGAACTGACCAACAAAAACATAAAATCCACTTTCAAAGCAACCCAACCACAACACATTCCAAACATTCCAGTTTAATGATCTTTGATTATATATATATATATTGACGACACTTAGTTTTATCTGTTTTTTGTTAATATTTACAAAACAAAAAAATAATAAACAAGGTATTTCGAACTTTTTACCTTTATTTTTTTATTTTAATACATAATGTTTATTTAATTTTCGTATGATATTTGCTTTTTAATAAAAAAGATATATATTAGGTTTTTATGTCTAAAAATAACATGGTAATAAAAAAATTAATTCAAAACTTTTTATTTTAATTTAATAAAAAATAAAACAAAAATAATTATAAAATTAATAAATATGAGATTTTTTAGAGTAAATTAAATATGAATGATTGCTATTTAATATGATTTTTTAAAATTTGAAAAAAGTTTTTAAAAGAAAGTAAAACATGAGAATTCAACTTAATTAGTCCTAATAGTATACATTTATTTTAAAAAATTATTCAACTCTAGTTTATTAATATAAATAAAAGGATTACTAGACTTTTAACTAAGGAACAAACGAGAAAATATAGAAGCGTTTGAATTCGCCATTCGGCGAGCATTATTAATTCTCTGTTGCGCTATTCTTACACAATATTCTTTATAATCGCCCTCGCATTAAAAAGTAAGAGCAGAAACACATGCATTAAGGAGACAACTACACCTAATTAATTTTCTATATAATGTGAACTTGAAATAATATTCATTCACTTGAAAAAAATGGCCAAAAAGTATGCGGGACCTGCTATTGGAATTGACCTTGGCACAATCTATTCATGTGTTGCTGTATGGCAAGAGGAAAACAACAGAGCAGAAATCATACACAATGATCAAGGCAATGACATGATGATTTATTATAAAATTCAAACATTTGCACTCAAGAAATTAAGATTAGGTCAAATGATCCAAAAATAACTTATACAAAATCATCACTTTTATCAAATATCATTAAGATCATACATCACAAGTTTGTATCATTAAAATAAAATATTCATGACCAACCATCATAAAAATCAAAGTTTTAATATGTTACATCTTAAAAATTTAAACTTTTATCACATACATATAGAAATTAAAAAGCTTCATATATATTACACATAAATTCAAATTTTATCACATATATCATAAATAAGACTTTCAACACATTAAAAAAAAAACTTAAACTTCCTTCATATATACCACATAGTTGTAGAATCTAAATTAGACAACAACTTATGAAAGTTTCTAATCTATATTTTAATCATATAAACTCTAATTAGTCATATTAATTCAATTATTATTAAATAGGGCTATCGGCGTACGTATCGAGCCTCGAATGAGTTGTTGGGAAATACGGTTTTCCCGTTCATCTCACATTATAATCTACATATGAAATTAAACATTCTCTTACCCATTATCTTATTTCGACGCTTTTACACACGAATATGAGTTTGCAAGAAAAAACATTTGTTCTTTGACTCTTGGTCCTTCAATTGATCAAACTTGACAATTTATGGGTAAATATCAAAAATAAAATTTGAAAACACACTCTATATAAAGGTCAATTTTGAAATTGAATCAAGTAAAACTTACCTTGAATTGGAAATTAATTATGAGTTAATATAGTCACCATTCAGTTGTTTTTACTTTGGTTTCACTCAAATGCTAAATGAATGAAGCAACATATTGAAATCTGAACAAAAATGGAGAAAATTTTCTAAACTGACGTTGAACACTAGAACCAAGTTTTTCTCACAAGTGCATGAGTTTATTCTTTTCCTTTGGATTCATACTGCAATGGCTCTCTCTTGTTGCCCACACTTTCTCTTTCATTTTAATTATTTAATTAAGTTTTACTCTTACATATGGGTCTAACCTATAAAACATATAGCACCCTTTTATTTTATTTTTCTTAAACAACACCAATGATTATAAAAATTAATTTTTAATACTGCTTCAGACACAATATATTTCTAAGACATGATTAATATTTTAAAACTAATATTTTTTCAAAATAGAATAACTAAAATAATCAATCTTTAATATATATATATATATATATATATATATCAAAATTAAAGATTTTCATTTTCTCTCTTCTTTCTTCTTCTTCCTAAAACAAGAACTAAAAATATAATATTGATACAACGTCACCTTTTAGATCTACTATCCATAGAAAGAAATAAGACTAATCAAGAAATGATAGAAAAAAGAGACACTATCAAAAATAAGAAGTCAAGCCACAACTTGAGATTTCAAAATCCATGCATAGGTATGAACAATAGAGATTGAAATTAGCAACAAAAAAACAATGGAGGTTGAAAAGAGTGAAAAATTTGACGGGTGATTTAATTGCAATAAAGGAACCAGTGAATACAACAAGGACTACCTAACACACATGGAAATGGAAGCATAAGAGCAAACATCACACGAGTCATTGATGGAGAAACTCAAGAGCAAAGAACCCTAAGAAAAAAAGAAGAGGGGGAAATGAAAATCCTAATTTTGATATGTATATGGGTGATTCAGATTGTATAGTCAGACATACTAAAGTGATACGTAGTTATTATTTAACGTTTTTTCATTAAAATTAATGGAAATAACTAAAGTGACTAATATAATCATATTTAAGACACTAAAATAGAACAAAAATTAATTAAGAAAACAAAATGAAATCTGAGAAAAAAATTAAAGATCAAAAAAGTAATTTAACATTTTTTTTACTCAAGTTAAAGTTATGTGGGTCGTGAAAGCTACTAAAGTTCAACAGAAAATAACTATTCCAATCATCACATTTAGTAATAAAAAATAATCTGATAAGCTCAATGCTAAACTAATACACATTGTAATACTGTTGTTAAATGAGATGATCGGGAATACACATTGTACTTAATACAGTACTTGATTTATGTTTTTTACAAATGTAGAACAATAAATAAGTTTGTAGAGCATCATTAGTTGGAGAATTTGCCGATTATGATTATTGATTACTAGTATCTTTTTTACATTAAAAATCTATTTGTCGTGGGTGCATTATGTAATCTCTTTCTTTTTTAACAGAAACTAATAACAAGTTTATTTAATTTAATAAATAAACTTCACCTGTTTCCATGTAATAGGAAACTCTAAGGACGCATTAACGTGCATGCTCTAGCTATTTGACGTTCAAGCTTTCAATTAATGCACACCAAGAGACACTGTTATTGGAACAATAACACAGTCGTGGCTTCTAAAATTCACCTAATTAATTTTCTATATAGTGTGAATTTGAACCAATATTCATTCACTTGAAAAAAATGGCCAAAAAGTATGCGGGACCTGCTATTGGAATTGACCTTGGCACAACCTATTCATGTGTTGCTGTATGGCAAGAGCAAAACAACAGAGCTGAAATCATACACAATGAACAAGGCAACAGAACCACACCTTCTTTTGTAACTTTCACTGATTCTCAAAGGCTAATTGGCGATGCTGCAAAAAATCAAGCTGCTTCAAACCCAGCCAACACTATTTTTGGTAATTAAGTTATCTTTCTTTTTTCTTCTTCCATGATTTGAAATTTAATTTAGTTATTATATTTTTCTATGCTATACTTTCATCACAAAAGAAGAAATTATATAGCACCAACATATTTTAATTTGCAGATGCAAAAAGATTGATTGGAAGGAAATACAGTGATTCTGTTATTAAAAATGATCTACAGTTGTGGCCTTTTAAGGTCATTGCTGACACCAATGACAATCCTGTGATTGTTGTTAATTTTAAGGGTGAGGAAAAGCGCTTTGTTGCAGAGGAAATATCATCCATGATCCTCACCAAGATGCAGGAGATTGCACAGAAATTTTTGGAGTCACCGGTAAAAAATGCAGTGATAACTGTACCTGCTTATTTCAACGATTCTCAGAGAAAAGCCACCAAAGATGCTGGTGCTATTGCCGGCCTCAATGTAATAAGGATTATTAATGAACCCACTGCTGCTGCTCTTGCTTATGGTCTTCAAAAGAGAGCCAACTGTGATGAAAATAGAAATATTTTCATCTTTGATCTTGGTGGTGGAACTTTTGATGTGTCCCTTGTAACAATTAAGAATAATGTCTTTAATGTCAAGGCCACTGCCGGAGACGCTCACCTTGGAGGAGAGGACTTTGATCACAGGATGGTAAACCACTTTGTCAAGGAGTTCAAGAGGAAGCATAAAAAGGACATTACTGGAAACTCAAGGGCCCTTAGAAGGTTGAGAACTGCTTGTGAGAGAGCAAAAAGGACACTTTCATTCGACATGGAGGCCATAATTGATATAGATGCTATATCAGAGGGTATTGACTTTTGTTCATCGATTACTCGTGCTAAGTTTGAGAACCTCAATGTAGACCTCTTTGAAAAGTGTATGGAAACAGTTGAAAGTTGTCTTACTGATGCTAAAATGCCAAAGAATGCCATAGATGATGTTGTTCTTGTTGGTGGATCTTCTCGAATTCCGAAAGTACAAACTCTATTACAGGAATTTTTCAATGGAAAAGATCTGTGTTTGAGCATAAACCCTGATGAGGCTGTTGCTTATGGTGCTGCTGTCCAGGCTGCCTTATTGGGTGAAGGCATCAATTCTGTTTCAAACTTGGTGCTGCGAGATGTTACGCCATTGTCGCTTGGTATATCGTTAAAAGGAGATATCATGAGTGTGTTGATTCCAAGGAATTCCACCATCCCTGTCAAGAAGAAACAACAATACCATACATTTGAAGATGACGAACCTAGTGTTGCAACTCTTGTTTATGAGGGTGAGCGAAAAGTAGCTAGTAAGAATAACTTTCTTGGTTTGTTTTCTCTATGGCTTCCTCGCGCACCACAAGGCCTTCAAGTCAATGTATGCTTTGCTATCGATGCAGATGGTATATTAAATGTTTCTGCTGAGGAAGAAACAAGTGGGAATAAGAAAGGTATTACAATAACCAAATATAATGGTAGGCTATCAACCAAAGAGTTTGAGAGAATGATTCAAGAAGCTGTGAAATTCCAAGAGGAAGACAGGAAGTTTGTGAAGAAAGTTAAAGCAATGAATGCCTTGGAAGACTATATTTATAACATGAAGAAAGTTATGAGGGATGATGATGTTACTTCCATGCTTACCTCAATAGATAAATTGAAGATCAATTATGCAATGATAAAGGGAAAGAAATTGATTTGTAGCAACAGCCAGCAGCAAGAAACGTTTGTGTTTGTGAAATTTCTGAGGGAGCTTGAGAGTATCTTTGAATCTGCTTTGAACAAAATCAACAAAGGTTACTCTGCTGAGGAAAGTGATTCTGATTCTGATTGATAACGTTTTAGTTATTTCATTTGAGTTTATCGAATTTCAGCTTCTTCATATATAATGTTGGAACTTTTTGTTGTGCTTCTTTGGTTACTTAATTTGATAAATTATGATATTTTGGGTTTGTTTCTTTTTTTTCTTATTTGATGAATTCAATTTTATTCTATTGTGTTAAATTCTCCAATATAGAAGTAACAATTATACAATAAAATAATCATAACTAATGATACATCCTAAAACCTTCTTTTTGAAATAGGGAAGAAAAAATAATGAATTAAGGGGAGAGAAAAAAAAATTACCAAAATCCGAAGCTAGTGGTACCAAGTGTACATCACAAGTCTTGTCAAGTATTTTTTCCCCATTTTACCTAATGATTTTGCAGAATGATAAATAAAGATACGACCCTGTCACCCTCCTTTTTTTCTTTCGAAGATCTTAGCGATTGATGTTTTTTAAGCTAGACCTTAATGTTTGTTGAAAACTATTTAGAACATAAGTTGTTAACTTGGTTATTAGGCAGTTGAGTTTTTTGTTTAGGTTGGTTATTTGGCACTTCTGTTTTTCAGTTAGTCAGTTGGAAGTGCAACTGCTTTATTATGTTTTTTAGTCAAAAATTTACTTATATTTTGTGATTTTGAGTTGATTTGAGAATTTTATCGATTTTTTATAAATAGTCGGTTTTGAAATTATGCATAAATTGTTTTTTAAAAATATCTATTTATACTAGCAAATGTTTAAAGAGAGATGCTTCAAAAATTTACTTATATTTTGTGATTTTGAGTTGGTTTGAGAATTTTATCGATTTTTTTTTATAAATAGTCGGTTTTTAAATTATGCCTAAATTGTTTTTTAAAAATAGATATTTAAAAATAACAAAATTTTAACTGATTTTGAGAACAAATCGATTTTAAAATTGATTTTTTAAATTTGGTTGCATAAAAAAAACCGATTATTTAGCCATAACTAGTTTTACAATTAGTTTTATAATCGGTTTTAGACCAAATAATGGGTTTGATTATAAATCCAAATCCATATATTGGTTTTTACATGGATATGGTTTGTTTTTTTTTTAAAACCAACCATGCACGGCCCTAGATGTATCTGACATTTCCATCGTGCGTTGAGCCTCCCCACTCATACCATCTGAACTACCACGAAAAACCGAGTTAGTACCCAAAAATTTGCCTTTGTCAGACCAGCCACTCACCTCCAAGTGCTGCCTTTGCTCCTGCGCATGACAACCACTCGTGGGTAATCAGCAGCGCGTGACGGCCATGCGCTAGCATCCTGATTGTCGATTCTCTTTTTGTTTGTGTTTGTTAGATTTATATTAGTTAGATTTATTAGGTCTTTATTATTGGATTGTTATAGCTATTTTTTTTTATTAAGCCTTTTAGACTTTTTTGTGATGGCTACTATTATAAACTAGATTATTGCTTGTGCGTTGCACGGATATTAATTAATTAATTTTATAAGTTTTATAAATATTATTTTATAATATTATTTTATTGATTTGTAATAATAGAATATGATAAGAAAAATTAAAATGAGGGAAAATTATGTTTATTAAAATCATCTAATTTAATTTTTAAAATATTTTATAAAATTCGTATGAAAATTTATTATATAGAATAATTGTTTGACTCATTGTACTTTGATTGTTAATTTATTTTTCAACATATAATGGTACTTGTATTTGTTTGATAAAATAAAATGTAAAATACAAACACAAAAATAAGATGTAAAAATTTTAAAATATGATTGACTATTTAATATTTTTTATTTAAAAGAATGTTAATGTTGAATTATATTGTAGCATAGTATAAATTTATTTATTTTATTAGTATAATGTTTTAATTGAGACCATGAGAAGTTGTTGTAAAAAAAAAATTATTAAATATATTTCATCAAGAGTTCGAAATTTATTTTATTAAAGATTTACATATACTTTAAATTAATTTTAGGTACTTAAAAGTTTTAACTAATTATTTGTGCAATTGAATTATAGTTATCTTGATATATACCAAAAATAAATTCTATTAAAAAATAATTTAATTTTATGCA
>JBBPBS010000629.1:5868863-5888201 GCA_037974835.1 Cicer judaicum | reverse complement strand
AAATTTAAATTTATTTTTAAAATATTTTTAGAAAATTATAATATCGACAATCTTCTTTGTCTTTTGTGATTAATTAAAACAGATATTTAGGAGTGATTAGTCGGTTTTTTTTATTGAATTTAATGATTAATAATATAAATTATTACCATTGGTAAATGATTAATAATATTATAAAATAATTTATAAATTTATTATAAAATAACTTATAAAATAATTTGATAATAATATAAATTATAAATTATTATCAAACTGTAAAATAATTTATAAATTATAAATAATTGTAAAATAACTTATAAAATAATTTGATAATAATATAAATTATAAATTATTATCAAATTGTAAATAATCGTAAAATAATTTTATAATGTATAAATTTATTATAAAATAATATTATAAAATAGATTTTGGAGGTATTAAAGAAATTGTGCAAGAAAGAGAAAAAATAGAGTAGAATTGAAGGAGATTAGTTATTGGATGATTGAGAGGGGAGAAAGGAGCAGAGGTCCACATCAGCTTTTTGGCTGATGTGGGAAATATTAGTATAGGTGGCATTCGAGGGTGAGGTGGCATTCGAGGGTGAGGTGGCATTCGAGAGTGAGGTGGTATTTGGGGTCTGTTTTAAATATATATTATAGATAGCCTATTATGATATATTCCTTTTCAAATCCAATTACCTCAAAATTCTAAAATTCAAGAAGAAAAAAAAATGAATCAAGATATCCAACATTGCAGTATTACTTTCATCTTGGTGAAATTTGGGTGCATTGCTTATAAATCAAACTTTTTAAGGGCCAAATATTTACAACTGTATTCGTTTGATGAAACCTTCATTGATCTCAAAGAACAAAGCGAAATTAATCATTGGTAAGTTACCGATGCCGACAAAGAATGATGTGTTATTTGTTGCTTGGGAGCGTTGAAGTATGATGGTAATTTCTTGGATTACTCGTACCCTCTCCCCTTCTATTGCTCAAAGTACTATACGCATTGAGCATTCAAAAAATTTATGGGATCATCTAAAGAATAGATTTTCTAAAGAATAGATCTTCAAGATTTACACTCTATTAAACAGGGTGATAAATCAATTTATGATTTCTTTACTGAATGGGATATTTTTTTTAGAGGAGTTAGAGATTTTACGAATCATCACCGATTGTTCTTGCTATAATTTTTCGGTGTATTTTATAAAAATTAGTCTTAGGCTATTGTTCCTATGAAGCCTTTACCTATTTTTTAAAGGGCCTTAATGACAATTATAATACGGTAAAAACCTAGATTCTGATGATGGATCCTTTACTTGATATAACCAAAACATTTTCTTTAATTTTACAACAAGAACGACAAATTATTGGTTTTTCTATTGATGCCAAGGTTCTAATGAACTCTTCCAATAATGCTAATTATAATGCTAATCCTAGAAATGGTTCAGGTTGTGGTTTAGGTCACAAATCTGGTTGGGGTTGAGGTGGAGGTCCTCAACGACAATGTGCTTCTGTAATTGGTATCTTAAACTTGGTTTTTTGTCGGGACACTCTCCCGAATACAAGAACAACAAATCTATTAATTCTTCAATTACTTATGATGATTTTGGGACTAATCCTAATGATCACAATTCTCCTAATTCCAATTCATTTGATGGTAGTGTCTCTCAATTCACTGTTGGCAAAATTAATCAACTCAAACATTTACTTCAACAATCTGGTTCCTCATATGGAAATCCATCTCAACCTCCAAATCATATTTCTCAAATTGTGAAGTTTCCCTTAATCAACAAAATTTTGTTTTAGGTAATATCTCTCCAAGCTTTTGGATTCTTGACGCTACTGCTGCTGACCATGTCACTTGTAATTCCAAAAGTTTTATTTCTTTTCATGAAATTTAACCAATTCATGTTACATTGCCAAATAGAAATACTGTTATGCCTACACATTCAAGAACTGTATATTTTACAAATGAATTTAAATTTTTCAATATTTTATACATTCTTGATTTTACCTTGAACATTATTAACGTTCAACAATTAATTATTAATTACTTTTAGAATTGTAAATTAACTTTTGTTGACTCTCATTGTGACATTCAGGACCTTAATGCAAGATGATTGAGCATGCTAAGCTTTGAGTGGTATATATCATGTACAACCTAATAATGATGTCAAACATTTTGTGTGGTATTCTTTAAATTCTAGAATGACATATGCTTCTTTTGATATGTGACATCTTAGATTATGACACCCTTCTAATAATGTTCTTACTCATATTTGTAAATATTTTCCATATTTGAATTCAAATAATTTTTTTTATTCTTGGTATCTTACCAAAAAATCTAGATTATCCTTTCGTGCTAGTAATAATGTTTTTGATAAAGCTTTTCATTTGATTCGTATGGATATTTGGGAACTCTTGTCCCATTCTTCTATTCATGGTCATAAATATTTGATTGGCTTTCAATTAATTAATGTTGTTCATAAATGCTTGCTTTTTCATGATAATCTTCCAAAAATATTTTGGGCTTTTGTTGTCAAACATACCATATAACTCATTAATAGATTACCATCAGCATTCATTGATAATCATAGCCCTTATGAATTGTTATATATACACATTCCTAATCTTAATTGAAAGTCTTTGAATCTCTTTGCTCTGTTTCTACTTTGCAACAACATAGGACTAAATAGATCCTAGATCTAGAAAACATCTATTTCTTGGATATAAATTTGGCACTAATAACTTTATTTATTTTGATTTACATACTAGGAAAATTCTAATTTCTAGACATGTTATTTTGATGAAAATATTTTTCCATATTTATCTAGTAATGATTCTTCTAAAAGTAATTTGTACTCTTAGGATGATTTGGGCACTTTTAATTTCTTTCTCGAACCTATCGAGCTAGATTATGTCAATAGTAAAAAGAATCATTCTATTTTGGATGATATTAATGTCATGCCTAATTGTGATGAAAGTAATTATGTACATGAAGAAGTTTTTATACAAGCTAGTATTTGCAAATTAACAAGGCCAAGAAATACTTTTGTTTATCTTTAAGACTTTCATTGCAATATTTTAAATACTTCAGGTACTGCTACTAACTTTGCAACCGATTCTATTTTATATCCTTTATCTTCTATTTTGTTTTATAAATATTTTTCTTCTACTCATTTAAAATACATTCGTGCCATGACTAGTGTTGTCGAACCCCTAACTTATCACAAAACCATTAAATCTTAGGATTGGATCATTAATATGCAACATGAAATTACAATTTTAAAATCTAATAACAGTTGGGAGTTAGTTGATTTTCCAAAATATAAATATGTCATGGAATGTAGGTGGATATATAAGATTGCGCATAAGGTTGTTGGTAGTATTGAAATAAACAAGACTAGACTTGTTGCTAAGGGTTTCAATCAATTGGAAAATGTTGATTCTCTATAGACCTTTTCTCCTATGGCCAAAGTAACTATTGTTAGATAACTTCTTGCTTTGGCTACCACTAATAATTGGTAATAATTGGTTTTTAAAGTAGTTAGATGTTAGTAACATTTTTCTTCACGATGACCTTCATGAGGAAGTTTAAACTTCCTCCTGGTTATCTGAGTCATAATAGTAATAAGCTTATTCATTTAGATAAATCTCTATATGGTTTATGACAAGCGAGTCGGCAATGGTTTTCCAAACCTTCTTTTTCCTTGATATCATTTGGTTTTCACCATTCTAAACAAAATCATTCCTTATTCAATATGATTTATTGTTTTATTGTTTTGTTAGTTCACATATATGATATTATTATTGCAGATAATTATGAATTGGAGATCAATATGATTAAAACCTTTTTAAATTATTCTTTTCAGATTAGAGACCTTGGGGACTTAAAGTTTTTTCTTGGATTGGAGATATCTCGTTCAAGGGAGGGTATTCACATATGTCAACATAAATATGCTTTCGATATCTTGTCAAATGATGGATTATTAAGTGCAAAACCTTGCAATACACCTATGAACAAGGACTACAAATTTCTATACAGCTCAAAGGCACAACCTCATGACCCAAGATCTTTTAGAAGAATTATTAGGTGTCTTATCTACTTGACCAACACAGGGCCTGACATCACTTTCTCCGTGCAGCAACTTAGCCAATTTATGCAATCACCAATTGAAGACCATTACATGGCAGCCATGAGGATCATCAAATACATAAAAACTGCACAATCCCAAAGGTTGTTTTACTCATCAACGTCCAAACTTCAACTACAAGCGTTTAGCGATTTTGATTGGGCAACCTTCCCTAAAACAAGAATGTATGTAATTAGATGTTTTTTTTTTTTATATTTCTAGGATCATCATTCATTTCTTTAAGGTATAAGAACTTGTGAAATGCAATGGGTAACATTTCTTATATCGTTAACAACTTGTGAAATTCAATGGACAATATTTCTTATAACGTCAACAACTTTTGAAATTCAATGGATAACATTTCTTTTGCATAAATTAAACACATCTTTTTATGTTCATACGACTCTTTATTATGATAATCAATCAGCTAGGAATATGACATCAAATCCAACATTCCACGAGAATACAAAATATATAGAAATTGATTGTCACATTGTTCGTGACAAAGGGAAAATTGGATTGTTCAAACTTTTTCCCATTTCTTCATCAAATATGTTGACATATTTCTTTGCTAAGTCACTTAAACATGCAACATTCAATTCTTAACAAGTTGGGAATTTTTAACATACATTAATATTCTCTATCTTGAGGGGGATGTTAGTTTTATGTTAGTTGGTTTTATTAGGTCTTTATTTGTGGGTGGTTATAAGTATTTTTTGGTTTAGCCTTTCAAGTTTATTTGTCCTTTACTAATATAGGCTACTATTGTGAATAGGTCTATGTTATTTTCATTTCTCAATTAATGGATGGCGTATATTCAGTAAAATAATCTCCATTAGTGTTCAAAATCATGTTATGAGATAATTCTCTTTTGAGATTATTTTTTGGGCTACTATTTTGCTTGTTTGATTGCCTCATATGACATTTTTGGTGTTGTTTATAGTTTTCGGGTCTCTTTATTGGAATGTTTAGTAGCCTTTTGATTGTTATTTCAGAATTTCTTGTTGAAGGCATAGACAAAAAGAAGTAAACTAGCTTTTATGATCTATGGTATCAACATAAACAATAAGCATGACATCGGCTTTGAAGAAACAATAGAGAATCCTAGATTTAATCAACCTGCTATTATTTGCGCATACTACCATAAGAAAAGTCACAACATAATAACTTGTCATACGATGAAAACATGGAAATATAAGATACCTTTTAGAACTAACAAATCAGGACCCAACCAAATTTTGGTACCTAAAAATAAAATAATATATCTCGCAGATATCCTTAGCTACAAAATTGAAACACCAATCATGATACTTGGAGAATTGATGCTTACGACACATGATGAGAGAAAAGTCTATGTTCCAAGACTTGACCCTCAAGAAATGAGGATTTGTAGACGATCAGTAGGATAAGATATTGGACATGACACATTAAGTAATGGTTGAAGGTGCAAACACGAGAACATGAGTTAAATTATGTTTGTATAAGTTGGATTCTTTTTAATTATTTATTGATGAACTGGTCCTGGTTTTGTGATTTTAACTAAAATAGAGGCAGTAAGAATCAGGCTTATGTAATCAGAGGTAACATAAAAGTACAGAATGCAGAAGTAAAATGACACAAGATGATTTTTCCTGGTTCACCACAACTTTGTGGCTACATCCAATCCCTTCACTTTGAAGGATTTAACATTAATTCAAATCCTTGAATTACACATCACCTGACCCTATAAGTCAGTCTTTTCAAAACCATATGAGACCTACATACTTTTTGAGGCAAACAAACACCTTAACCCTATAAGTCAAGTTTTCTCAACACAACACGAAAAGCACAAATTGCTTGAGGAACATTAAAGCCACTATCAAGCTTGGTTACATAAGTTTGGAGCGGATTGTGTTTTGCTTATACTAAGCAAATTGTTACAATTGATTTCTCACACTAAAATACCTAGAAAGTAATTCTTTGAGTAGATGCTTCTCTATAACTTAAACCTTTGAATAATGAATACTTAGGAAATTTGAGCTCTCAAAAACTGTTCTGAATTGTATTGATTTCTGAGTTTATGATTTTGTGCTTTCTTCTTCAACCTTGAGTATATATTTATAGAATATATTAAGGTTTAACTTTTTCCTTGTAAATTATGGATCATATCTTTCTTGCGAACAAATTATAAATGTATCTTCTTGTGAACAAATTATGAGTGTATCTTCTTGTGAATAATTATGAGTGTTTCTTTTTGTTAATAATTATGAGTGTATCATCTTGTGAATAATTATGAGTATATCTTCTTGTGAACAAATTTTGAGTATATCTTGTTGTGATAAAATGTTGATGAATGATAAATACCTTAACTATTCACTCAATTTTACAATAGGGTTCCAACACAATTTAGGAATGTCATTAAAATATTACGTTCTGAAAATGGGAAGGAATATGATAATCACAACCTTTCAAGCTTTACTAGCGAACAAGGCATTATCCATATATATATATATATATGTGTTGTCACTCTGCAACAAAATGAAATTGCAAAAAGAAAGAATCGCCACTTACTTGAAGTTACTCGAGCTCTTTTATTTCAAATGTCTGTTCCAAAATCATATTGGGGGTGAAACGATGTTGGTTGTTGTTTATCTAATTAATTGAATTACATCTCGTGATATAGGTAATGTTAGTCATGTTCTATTTATGATATCACTTTTTCGTTTTGTTTTAGTTATACAAAGTATTGAGTCTCGAGTATTTAGATGTGATGGCTTTATCCATGTTCATAAACTACAAAAAACTAAGTCGGATTCTCATGCAGATAGAGGTGTCTTTGTGGGTCACCCTTCTTAGAAAAGAGGGTACAAATGGTATCATCCTCCTAGTCATAAGTACTTTGTTACAAAGATGTGACATTTCACGAGTATGTTTATTTACTCATCCTCAGCCACAGGGGAGAACATTAGTGACACCGACTTTGAGTTTGAGTTCTTAAGTCTTGGTTTTACTTTCCTTAAACCACCTATGATGGCTCCTTCTAATAGTCATGCTTTAGAATATGAGTCTCCTATTATGATAGCTCCTTATCTTCGCTCTACTTTTAAATTTGAGTCGTCTATTGAATCAACACTAATTCTAGTGTAACAGAGAAGAAGTATACCCGACCTACTTTAGAAACAACTTCAATCTCTTAAATTAGAGGCAAGTACTGAAAATGATTCCTCAATTGGTGATTCTCATATTCCTAATACTCGGGAAACTGAAAATGAGGCTTCTATTGATAATTGTCATATTTATGATACTTGTGATAATTCACAATCTGATTGAATGATTTAACCATTGCTTTAAGAAAGGATAAAAGATCTTGTGCCTTTAAATACAGATATCTTATTTCTCAATTTGTCTAATTTAAGCATCGTTCTCCACATTACCAAGTTTTTATTGCAGTTGTTGACTTTGTGAGAATTCCATCATCTGTTCTAAAAATATTGAAAGATAAAAATCGTGTTCAAGTTATGGATGAAGATAAAAATTGGGTTCAAGCTATTGAAAAGTGATGAGGTAAGATTGTAGTTGGATGCAAGTGGATCTATACAATAAAACACACACTGAATGATACCCTTGGTCGTTACAACGTCAAACTAATGGCAAAAAGATGTACTCAAATATATGGTATTGATTATGAGGAGACATTTATTCCCTTGGAAAAGATGAATATTGTTCGCGTCTTACTATCATATGTTTCCCACTTTGGATGGGAACTACACGAGCTTGATGTAAAAATGCTTTCTTGCATGGAGATTCCTTCAAGCTTTGGTCTCACAAGTGGAACCAACTAGGTGTATCGATTGAAGAAAGCCTTATTTGAACTAAAATAGTCCCCTAAAACCTTGTTTAGAATGTTTACAAAGGAAATGGTTTGTTTGGGCTATAAGAAAAGCCAAAGTGATCACACAGTATTCTTCAAACATTCACAAGGAGGAAAACTAATTGGATTTCTTGTTTATGTTGATGATATTATTGTTACTAAAGATGATTTGAATGAAAGTCAATTTCCAACAAGAAATTATTATAAGAGTTTGTGATGAAGGACCTTGGACAACTCAAGTAATTATTGGGAATTGAGGTAACTTAAAGGCATTTTTATCTCTTAGATGAAGTATGTGCTTGATCTTTTGTGGGAAGCAGGAAAACTTGGATGCAAACCTGCAAGTGCTTCCATTGAACAAAATCACAGGTTAGCTTTACTTGGCACACAATAGGCCAAATTTGGCATATGGAGTAAGTGTATTGAGCCAATTCACACATAATCCAAGGGTGAGACACTTGCATGCTATAGATTGTGTTCTACAATATCTTTGAACCACTCGAGGGAGATGAATCTTGTTTAAAAGAGGTGTGAGCCCAATTTTGGAGGCTTACACTGATGCTGATAATGCAGGTTTCATGAGTGATATATTATTTACTAAGGATATTATACATTCCTATGTGGTAACTTTGTTTCTTGGAGGAGTAAGAAAAAAACGTAGGTGCTCGACCAAGCACTGATGCATTATTTAGAGCTATGGGACTAGGAATTTGTTAGCTATTATGGATGAAACTCGTGCTAGAAAACTTAAAGATAAAATGTGAAAGGCCTATGAAATTATTTTGTGACAACAAACTGATGATCACTATGCTCATAATCTTGTTCAACATTACAAAACAAAAGATTTGTGATAGACTGATATTTGATCAAAAAGAAGTTGTATAGTAGATTGATAACTACAACCTACATTTCTTTTGGACATCATTTAACATATATGTTAACAATAGGCTTACCATCCAAAAGATCAACCAACATGCTTGCAAGAAAATAATGTTAGATATCCATTCATCAACTTATGGGGAGCATTGTACATATATTATTTGATAGTGTAGTTATTTATATAGTTTTTATTTATCTCGTTAATTAGGCCCATTATGCTTATCATAGTATATTTAAACAATTTAGTGGTTGTACTCTTGTTACACTTTTTGAATCAATATATATAATATTCTACATTATGCATGAAGATGGACATGGGTAAAGTTCCTAAAACAAAAAACATGAGTCACATAAAGTTTTCACTACCTTCTGCAAACTAGTGCAAAATGAAAAAAGTTTTTGTATAACAACGATTCGTAGTGATCATGGAAGTGAATTTGAAAATTTCTATGAAGAGAATGGCATTTCACCTAATTTTTTTTCTCATAGAACACACTAACAAAACGGTGTTGTAGAAAGGAAAAACATATCTCTTTAGAAAACGACAGACACCATGATTCACGAAATGAAGTTGCCAAGCACTTTTGGGTAGAAGCAATGAACAAAACGTGATACATTTAGAATATACTCTATATTATACATTTTCTCAATAAGACTCTTTATGAATTAAGGAAGCGAGTAAAGTCCAATATTTCATATTTTCTTCAATTTATTTGTATTTTCTATATTTTGAACACCAAAGGAAACTTGGAAAGTTTGAGTCATGATCTTAAAAGTGCATCTTTTTGGGTCATCTGGAAGGTCTAATGCCTATAGAGTATACAACAAAGGAACACTAATTGTTGAGGAATCAATCTATGTCAAGTTTGTTGACAAAAAAGTTTGACCATAAACATACAAATATACTTTGCATATCTACAAGTTTCAAAACAACCAGATATTTCAGATAACCAGATAAACTGAGGAAATACTAGTCATATCATCCAAACTCTTTGATCATAGGAAACACAAACGATCATTCAAAATGAAACAAACTCAATGAGAAAAGTGATGCTACCCTTACCGTTAGGAACTATTAATCACAACATTCTTGCTCCGTTAACGATACTGTTAATCACGACCTTCTCGCTCCATTATCGACACTATTAATCACGACCATCTCGCCCATCTCGCCCCGTTATCGACACTGTTAATCACGACCATCTCGCCCCATTATCGACACTGTTAATCACGACCTTCTCACCCCCCACCAACCCGCTCCACCGAGTAAAAATAGTGAGTTTTTGCCTCCCCTTTCCACCTAGTGGGAATAACGAGTTTTACAAGTCAATTGATAATGGGATTGAAGAGACAATGATACTTATCCCCTAGCTGTTATATAAAAGGCACCTTTTACAAAATGATTTCATCTTCTACTTGATACAAATGAATATTGTGTCATAAAATATATCGCTACATGTTATTGTTGTTATCATTGTCCCTATTACTTTATTTTAATGAACTAGAAAATTTTCAGTTGGCTTGAATGACGAATGTTTTAAAGAGACTAATATTTAATTCGATGTGATTATTAATGTTAGAAATGAATTTTTTTTTTAATTTACTTAGTTAAGATATTATTGCAAATCATACTATAATAATAGTTATTATTATTATTATTATTATTTTATTATTATTATTATTATTATTATTTTATTATACATCATTATCAGCGAATTTTACATATTAGTATTGCATTGTCAAATTTTATTGTATAATAAACAAAAACAATTAAATCAATTTCTTTATATAAATGACTTTTTATGAAAACAATTAGTAGGATCTATGCTATTCCTCTTGTTCTATTTTTGAAAATTTTCCTTACTTTTATAAATAGAAACTTCTAAATTTCTTTATTTTAATAAATGACATTCTCATATTTGTCTCTTTTATTTTTTTTATCCTCTTTGGTGTTTTTTAACTTGTTCATGTGTTTAACAAGTAATGCTTATACAACTCAAGTTTTATATTTTAGTTGAATTGTTGTTAATTAAGGAATTTTTTGATGCTAATAGGAACTCAAGAATTTTAATTGATTTTTAAGTAATGTGCCAATACGTGAATGTGACTTGTCCATTTGTTTTTCTTCATAATTTCGAGGACGAAACTATTTTTAAGAGAGTAAATATTGTAACACTCCAATATTTTAATATATATTATATGTGTCTTTTAAGTAATTATCATGATTTATTATTTAATTAATAATTTATTCTATGTATAAAGAAATTAAAAATAAATTTTA
The DNA here is from genome assembly GCA_037974835.1 of Cicer judaicum. Classification (NCBI taxonomy): domain Eukaryota; kingdom Viridiplantae; phylum Streptophyta; class Magnoliopsida; order Fabales; family Fabaceae; genus Cicer; species Cicer judaicum. The sequence continues at coordinate 5,877,077 of JBBPBS010000629.1, read as the reverse complement.
TCACCCTATATTTTACATGAATAATTATAACCTGTATTTTTATTCAATTGTTTTGACATGATAATTTCCTAAATTGACCATTGCGTATTTTGTTTATTTGATTACTTTTGATAATCATGAAATTGATGTATTAGAGATGTTGGTTTTATTTATATATATGTGACTTGTAGTGATTTTTATGTCTTGCTTGATTTATTTTATTTGATGAAAATATTAGTTGAGTTATTTAATTAAATTAGAATTTATAGAAATTATATTGTTTGTTAGTTTTATTTTAAACCAAATAAGTGTTTCGTCTAGTGAGGCACAACCTTCATGTATGAGTATTCTTGCTTGAAAATGTTTTTGGTACATCCATCTTTAGTATAAAAAAGTGACATGATTCATTCCTTTTACTCTTCTTCTTGACAAATATTTTATGACAATTCATGGTGTTGTCTTGGTATAATGTACACTTTATGTCATGTTGGGAAAAACCAGAGATAATTAGCGATAACTATCTCAATAATGTGGAATATTTTTTCCCCCACATGTGCAGATAAACGGCCAAATAGAAAATACAATTCCAAGAGCAATAATAATTGGCAGAAAATTAAATATGAGACAAACACAATTTTAACGTAGAAAACTTTCCTCAAATTGAGAGAATAAAAAACCACGGGACCTAGTCCAGTAAAAACTTCCACTATAATAATTAATGGGTACACCAAGAGTCTTCCTAATAACAATAGGGAATATCAATCAACAATAGCAACCCTATAACAACCTTCTACTAAAGTGGGTATGCCAAAGTAACTCTGAGAGAAGATAAAACTACTCAAATTATATATTAAAGTAACAAACTCAATGGTAGGAATAACATACTAAATGTGTTGATCAAACGGAGCAAGTTTGCTACACACCTGTTACCACCACTAAGACCAAACCCTTATTTTTCTTCTCTGGCAACCGTTCTTCTTCCGTTGTTTTTCTGTGTGTGTGTTCTTAGGGATTTCTAAATCCCTTTTATTACCTTCAAGTGGACCAAGCCCACTAAAACCTTAGTTTTTTTTTCCTTTTCTTTTTAATTCAATAATAATAATAATAAAATTGGTGGGTTCCACTTGGGGAGTGAGCCCACCCAACAAATCTCCCCATCACAACTCAAGTGGGAAGGTACTGCTCAACCATGCCAGCTTTCTTTCTGCAACATATCATCTTCGACACAAGCAAGGTCTTTGTCATCATATCTGAACCATTCTCATCAGTATGAATCTTCTCAATTAAAAATGACTTCATTTCCAGTGCATCTCGTATCCAATGATATCACACTTCAATATGCTTCGACTTTGCATGAAAAGTTGGATTCTTGCTGAGATGAATCGCACTTTGACTGTCATAGAATAACACAAACTTGTCTTGCTTGAGGCCTAACTCATGTAGGAATTTCTTCATCCACAAGAGTTCTTTGGAAGCTTCAGTTGCTTCAATGTACTCAGCTTCAGTAGTAGATAAAGCAACACACTTTTGTAGTCTTGATTTCCAAGACACAGCTCCCCCTGCAAACGTCATCATATAACCAAAAGTAGATTTTCTAGAATCAAGATCACCTGCCATATCTGCATCTATATAGCCATCCAACACAGGTTCACCACCTCCATAGCATAAACACACTTTGGAAGTGCCTCTAAGGTATATGAGAATCCACTTCACTACTTGCCAATGATCTTTACCAAGATTAGAGAGAAACCGACTAACAACTCCAACTACATGAGCAATATCTGGCCTTGTGCATACCATAGCATACATCAAACTACCAACTGCGGATGCATAAGGAACCTTCATCTCTTCTTTTTCTTTCTCACTTGTAGGATATTTATTAGAATTCAATTTAAAATGAGTAGCAAGTGGAGTACTAACAGGTTTGCAATTGCTAATGTTAAACCTCTCTAACACCTTCTCAATATAGTTGTATTGAGATAACCATAATTTATTATTCTTCCTGTCACGAGTAACTCTCATGCCCATAATTTGCTTTGCAGGACCCAAGTATTTTATTGCAAAGGACTTGTTCAAATCTTTCTTTAAAGACTGAATCTTCTTAGTATCATGACCAACAATCAACATGTCAACCACATATAACAAGAGAATAATATAATCACCATCAGAGAATTTCTTGATAAACACACAATGGTCAGAAGTAGTTTTACCATACCCATGTTTCTCCATGAAAGAATCAAATTTCTTGTACCATTGTCGAGGTACTTGCTTGAGCCCATACAAGCTTTTCTTCAATTTACAAACAAGTTGCTCTTTACCTTTGACTTCGAAACCCTCTGGTTGCTCCATATAGATCTCTTCCTCCAAATCACCATGAAGGAATGCAGTTTTCACATCAAGTTGTTGAACTTCTAGGTTCAAACTAGCTGCTAACCCAAGCACAACTCGGATAGAGGATATCTTCACCACTGGTGAATAAATTTCATCAAAGTCAATACCTTTTCTCTTATTAAAATCTTTCACAACCAATCTTGCTTTGTATCTTGGTTGAGAATTATTCTCTTATGTCTTTATCTTGTATACCCATTTGTTCTTGAGTGCTTTTCTACCATTAGGCAACTTTACCAAATCAAATGTGTGATTCTCATGCAAGGAATTCATCTCTTCTTGCATGGCCTTCAACCACTTTTCTTTATCAATATTTGTAATAGCTTCTTGATAGTACTCTGGCTCTCCACTATCAGTGATCATCACATACTCGTGTGGAGGATATCTTTGAGAAGGTTGACGTTCTCTAGTAGATCTTCTCAAATCAAATTCGACTGGTGGCTCAATTGGAACCTGATCATCATGGTGAGACACATGATCATCAATTACATTCTCATCATCTACCTGTATATCTCCCCCATCAACAACAGTTTCTTTCGGGGGCTTAGGTGCAACATCAATGTAACTTCTGGGATTTGGTTTCTGTTTTTCAGCTTTATTAAAATCTTCAACAATCTAGTCTTCAAGAAATATCACATCTCGGCTTCTAATGATTTTCTTGTCAACCGGATCCCACAATCTATAACCAAATTCATCATCGCCATAACCGACGAATATACACTGCTTGGATTTACTATCAAGCTTAGACCTCTCATCTCTTAGAACATGAACAAAACATCTACATCCAAAAACTCTCAAATGACGGTAAGAGACATCTTTCCCTATCCACACTCTATTTGGAACATCACCATCAAGTGGAATAGAAGGAGAAAGATTGATCAAATCCACTGCAGTTTTCATTGCTTCACCCCAAAAGGATTTCGATAATTTTGCATGAGAGAGCATACATCTAATTCTGTCATTAATCATATGATTCATTCTCTCTGCATCACCATTATGTTGAGGTGTCTATGGAACTGTTTTCTCAAACCTGATTCCATGTTCTCTATAATACTCTTCAAAAGGACCTTTGTATTCACCACCATTATCAGATCGAGCACATTTCAATTTTCTTCCTTTTTCTCTTTCAACACTTGCATGAAAGTGCTTGAAGACTCCAAATACATGGTCTTTAGATTTCAAAGGAAAAGCCCACACTTTTCTAGAGTGGTTGTCAATAAAAGTAACAAAATATGATGCACAACCAAGAGATTTACTATCCATCATACAAACATCAGTATGAACTAAATCAAGAATATTTTGCCTCCTATGAGGACCAGTGTTATGAAAGGATACTCTATATTGTTTTACAGCAAAACAATGAGTGCAAGTTTTTAGAGACGTACCTTTCACAGGAAGAAAATTTTTCTTCGCAGGTATGTTGAGTCCTTTCTCACTCAAGTGACCAAGCCGCATATGCCATAAATCAGAAGATGCATCTTCAATTGCATTCACTTCTTCCTTGCATAGCTTTGTAGGCATCCTATAGAGAGAAGTGGAACTTTGCTCCTTTGCAACCACTAAGGACCCTTTAGTGACTTTATATATACCACCACCACCACCAAAGAAAGTGTGATAACCATCAATATCCAAGGCTTTCACCGAAATCAAATTGAGACGAATATCAGGAACGTGTCTAACATTCTTCCATACCGATAATTTTACATACTCCTTCATCTCCCATTTTTACCATGCCAAAATCACCAACACTGTAAGATGAGAAGAAATCATGCTTAGGAGTAACATGATATGAGGCACCCGAATCAATAATCCAAGTTGAATCCTAACAAACAATGTAGACATTATTAACAGATGCAACTATTGTTGTATCTTTATCATTTTTCTTCTCTTTGTCTTCATCTCTTTCCCTTGATTGATCTCTCTTAAGGAACCTGCAATTTATTTTTATGTGACCCGCTTTGCCACAATGATAGCATATCACTTCTTTTCTAGCCCTTGACTTGCTACGACTTTCAGAGTTGTCGCATCTATGGAAGTTTCTAGATTGACTTCTTTCCCCTGACTCTGTAACTAGTGCTTCTGACTTTGAGGAAGAACCAACCAAACCACGTTCCTTTCTTCGAGCTTCTTCATTTATCATGCTATCTTTAACTCTTTACATATTCAACTTTCCACTTGGAGCTGAATTGGTCAACGTCACAACAAGGATTTCCCAATCATCAGGAAAGGAACTCAACAATAACAGCGCTTGCAACTCATCATCTAATTTAATTTCTATGGTTGTCAACTGATTCACTGTATTCTGAAAAATACTCATATGCTCTGCCATTGAATCCCTATCTTTATATTTCATATTCACCAACTTCCAAATTAAGAATGCTTTATTTTGCACATTCTTTCGTTCATGCAACTCTTTTAATTTTTCCCACATCTTGTTAGCATTTATTTCAGTTTCAACATGTGGATATACACTAAGATCCAACCACTACCTGATCAACGCCACTTCGTTTCTATTCATCTTCTTCCAGTCAGCGTCAGATTTATCTGCGGGTTTAGCAGTGTTACCCTCAATAGGATGATACAAATCTTTACTGTATAACATGTCTTCCATGAGAGTCTTCCAAAGTGTGTAATTAGAAGAGTTGATTTTAATCATATTGGGACCTTTATTTTCCTCCTCCATTTAAATGCGCAAATCAAATAACCGAGCTCTAGATACCACTTTGTTGGGAAAAACCAGAGATAATTAGCGGTAACAATCTCAATAATGCGAAATATTTTTCCCCCACCTGTGCAGATAAATGGCCAAACAGAAAATACAATTCCAAGAGCAATAATAATTGGCTTTAAATTAACACAATTTTAATGTGGAAAACTTTCCTCAAATTGAGAGAATAAAAAACAACGGGACCTAGTCCAGTAAAAACTTCCACTATAATAATTAATAGGTACACCAAGAGTCTTCCTAATAACAATAGGGAATATCAATCAACAATAACAATCCTATAATAACCTTATAACAATCTTCCACTAAAGTGGGTATACCAAAGTAACTCTTAGAGAAGATAAAACTACTCAAATTATGTATTAAAGTATCAAACTCAGTGGTAGGAATAACATACTAAATTTGTAGATCAAACGGAGCAAGTTTGCTACACACCTATTACCACCACTGAGACCATACCCTTATTTTTCTTCTCTAGCAACCGTTCTTCTTCTGTTGTTTTTCTGTGTGTGTGTTCTTAGGGATTTCTAAATCCCTTTTATTACCTTCAAGTGGACCAAACCCACTAAAATCTTTTTTTTTTCTTTTTTTTTCTTTTTATTTCAATAATAATAATAATAATAATAATAATAATAGTAAAATTGGTGAGTTCCACTTTGGGAGTGTACCCACCCAACATGTCATTATCTCAACGAATTAAGAGAAGAGAGAATGTGTATTCCCTCATTCTTGACACGGTACACCCACTTCTCTCTCCTCGTTACCACCTCTAATTCATTTTTGAAATGAATATTACAAATTTAATTATAGGTTTTATCTTTTAATGCAATTAAGAGATAACAAAAATAAACTCTTCTCTTTGTAATATCTCATGCCTCCTTGTCTCTTAAACCAATATTATGATTTTATTTTAATTATGTACTAAAAGAATTTTAGGAAAGTTTTGGTTTCATAACTATTAGAAAAAAGTTAAAAGGGTGGTCTAAACAATTGTGTCTTCCTATTTTTTTCCCACACCTATTTTATTTTCTCTTATGTTCCCAAATTTTCCATCATAAATTAAAGAAAGAAGAAAAAAAAGAGAAATATAGTCTCCTTTCTTTTTTTTTTCACACCATCATTATCATTGTCATCATTGCCAAGTTGAATTCAAATTTTATTTCTTCCTTTAACACCATCTCAAGTAAAGTTTGGACATTTGTCTTGTTCTTTGTTCGTGCGGCTCAGAACATGTTGCTAGGAAGTAAAGCGTCTAAGGTAAGAAATTTTTTCCGTGCAAAGTTAGGCTAGATTTTAAATTAGTGGTTTATAAGATATTGATATGATGTCTTGAAGTCTTAAAAGAAAAAAACTTGATTTTATGTTTGTCTTAAGGAATTTAACTATAATGTTTTGATATTTTTGAGTAATATATTTGTCTTAATAAATTTAATTATAAAGTTTTTATTATTATAACATGATAAATATGCTTGTTGTGAAAATATTTAAAATAAAATTGAGATTCTTATGTGTCTTAGTGTACTTAATTATAAAGTTCTGATTTTGTTTACGATATCATTAGTAATATGTTTGTTATGATGTATGTTATTTAAAGTATTAACTTTTTGAGTATTTCAATTTTAAAATTTTGACTTTTATGAACAATATATGTGTCTTGAGAAAATTGATGAAAATTTTATATTTTTAATTAAGACAATATAAGAAAGTTGATTATTGAAACGCATTAGTGTATAGTTTGATTTTTATGCTTAAAAGAGTAGTATTGGAAAAAAAATTATAGTGACAATGTAGCCAAGTCAAGTGGTAATTTTGAGATATTTCTTCATGTGCTTATGTATTCTATATTTGAGATGTTGAAGTTATCGAGTCCTAACTATGAACATCCATGAGAATATAAATTTGATGTCATATGTGATTAAAATTTAAACTTGAATATTTTATCCTTGTGGTTGCTTAAGTGGATAGTTATTATTATTATTATTTTTTTAAATTGTTCTCTTTGTGGTTACCTAAGTGGCGAGTGTTTTGAGTTCTGAACCTTTTTATATATGTGGTTGTCTAAGTGGCTGATGATTTGTGTTTTAAACATTTTATCTTATAGTTACCTAAGTGGACGGTGACATGTACCTTGAGCATCATTACCATGACATATCATATGCATCTTTGCGGACGTTTTAGTGGCTAGTTTAATTTTCTCCATCGGTATAGGTGACTTTTGTGTGGACGCCTTAGTGGCTGGTTAAATGTGGATCATATACTTTTAGGAGCACGCATAATTTGCATACATTTTATTTGTTTATTTTGATTTGATACATCTAGGTGAGTTGCTACTTGAATTATTTAGGTACATTTTATGATTTGATACATCTCTGCGAATAACTCAAAAAAATCAATTTCTTTAATTCTTTTATTACAAAAAGATTTTATATTTATATTTAACGACTGTTAACTTATTATTTGGTTTAATTTATACCGTGAGATAAAATAACCTCTTACACCAATATATAGGTACTAATGATCTTGAAGAGTTGCATGAATGATGTTTGCTTGGTGCACGCGCGTGGAAAAGATGAGACTTTTATTCAAAAATAATGTTTGTATTGATAAAACTGATGTGATACATTTTGAAAGTTTATTTACTTTTCATGTTAACTTTAAATAGAAGTGTGGAGGTGAGGTTCCTTCCATTAGGAAAAAATCAAATCGTCGTAAAATTCAATCGACCTTATTTTTTTGAATTTCACCTTAAGAGAATTTATTCTATTTTAGTGCGTAAATGAATATTTTTCTAACAATTAGCAAATTCTGTTTGCAAAAAAATAAATAATAAATACTAATAATATCTAATAAATTGTTTTATGTTCTTTTACAAAAATAATATCAAATAATTTTCTCAAATAAATCTTTTTGATAAAATTATATTAAATAGCATGATGATATTTATTAACATAAAGGAAAAGTTGTTGTAGTCGTTAAAAAAACTTTCTAAAAGGAAAAAAAAAAAATAAAGAGAACAATATATTTTTTAACGGCATAAAATAACACTTTTCCACTACATATATATATACACACAAAATAAGAAAGACAACATGCGTTTAATATTTAATATAAAAACTTTGTTT
>JBBPBS010000629.1:5780555-5868358 GCA_037974835.1 Cicer judaicum | reverse complement strand
AACTTCAAAAATGAAAGAAAAAAAAAACTAGCTTATATCCCTAGGGTTTTCATTCTATCTTAGAAGAAATCAAAGTACTCAACCATATATGAAGATAAAACTTTGTCAATAAAAAGGAAAAAAAAAACAAAAAAAGGCAAAGATTTCAAAAAATAGCATAAATATTTAAGACCTATAGTTGGAATTGGTGGTAGTTGAATTAGAAGAGTTAAAAGCTGAAAGATCTGGCCAAGCTGAAGTAGCACCACCAATTCATTTGATCAAAATCTGAGGCGTTATATTGTGGTATCAAAACCCCAAATTTTAATCAAAAGCATTACATACAAATATTTGTTTTTTGTTTTTTAAAAACGACTATAATTGGCAACACAATTTACTAGATATTATTATTTATTATTATTATTTTTTTGCTAAGATGATTTGCTAATTATTAGAGAAATATTCATTTATGCTCTAAAAGGGAATAATTTTTCTTGCGGTGATATTCAAAAAATAAGGTTGACTAATGTTAACGACGCTTCAATTTTGTCCAAAAGGAAGGAACCTTATCTCTATGTTTCTATTTAAAGTTAACGGTGAAAAATAAATAAAATTTAAAAATGTACCACATTAGTTTTATCAATATAAGTATTAATTTTAAGTAAAAGTCTTATTTTTCCCACATGCACCTAGCATATATCATTGATGCAACTCTTTGAAATCATTAGTACTTAGATGTTGGGTGTAAAGGGTCAGTTTATCCCACGATAAAATTTAAACCAAATAATAAGTTAGCATCAATAAAATAGAAATATAAAATCCTTTTGTATTAAAAGATTTAAATAAATTAGTTTTTTTTTTAATAATTTGCAAAGATGTATCAAGTCATAAAATGTACCTAAATAATTCAAGTAGCAACTCACTTAGAACACATAGTTAGATCAAAATAAAAATAACAATAAAATGAATTCAATTTACAGATGTTCCTAAAAATATATGATTCGTATATAACTAGCCACTAAGACGTCTACACAGAAGTCATCCATACAAATAGGAACAATTTAACCATCCAATAAGGCATCCACAAAGATGCATATTATATGTCATGATAATGATGCTCAAGGTACATGCTACCATCCACTTAGGTAACTAAAAAGATAAAGTGTTCAAAACACAAATCATCAATCCCTTAGCAAACCACAAAGATAAAAAGTTAATCGCACAAAACATCAGCTACTTAAGCAACCACAAGGAGAACAATATTCAAAACAAAATCACCAGCCACTTTTGCAACCACAAGGATAAAATATTCAAGATTAAATTTTATTCACATACGACTTAAAATTTATATTCTTATGGATGTTCATAGTTAGGACTTGATAACTTCATCATTTCAAATATGGAATACATATGCATATGAATAAATATCTCAAAATTACCAATTTCAGTATAATAGTCCATAAAATTCGATAGAAAATTTATTCCTTTCACTATAAATTTTTTTCTATTACTACTCTTTAAACGTAAACATCAAACTACACATTAATGCATTTCAATAATCAACTTTCTCATACTATCATAATTAAAAATATAAAATTTTCATCAATTTCCTCAAGACACATATATTGTTCATAAAATTCAAATTTTGAAAATTAAAATACTCAAAAAGTCAAGATTTTAAATAAAATACATCAAAACAAACATATTACTAATGATATCATAATAAAAATCAGAACTTTATAATCAAGTAAACCAAGACAACACAAAAATTGCAACTTTACATCAAATATATGACAACAAACATATTACTCATGTTATAATAATAAAAATTAAGATTTTGTAATCGTGTTCATCAAGACAACATATCACTCATAAAAATTCATAACCAATAATTTAATATCTACTCTAACCTTGCACGGGGAAACTTGCTTACCATATTTGCTTTACTTCCTAGCAATACGTTTTACTTGTGATGGTATTACAAGAAGAAATAAAATTGGAATTCAACTTGACAACGATTTTGATGATAATGATAATGATGGCATGAGGAAAAAAAGGAAATTATGTTTCTCTCTTTTTTATGTTTCTTTGGTGGTGATGAAAAATTTGAGAACTTATTAGGAAGGTACTGATGTATAGACACCCTTTTAATTTTTTTGCAAAATGAAACCAACAATTGTCGAGAATTATTTTTGTAAATAATTAAAATAAAATCATAATCCTGGTTTAAGAGACAAGATGCGTGAGATATAACAAAGAATGAGAGTTTTTTTTTTCCTCTCCTAATTGCACAAAAAAGATAAAATCCATCTTTAAATTTGTAACTTTCATTTCAAAAATAAATTAAAGGTGATAAGGAAAACATAGAATCCATCTTTAAATTTGAAAATTATTTTCAAGCAAGAACATTCATACACGAGAGCTGAGTCTTACTAACTTACTATCTCCTAGGCAGAATACTTATTTGGTCCAAAATAAAACTAACAAACAATATAACTTCTATAAATTTAAATATAATTTAAATAATTCAACTAATATTTTCATCAACTTAAATAAATCAAGCAAGACAAAATATATCACTACAGATCGCGCATAAGAAAATAAAACTAACATATATAACACATCAATTTCATGGTTATCAAAACTAATCAAATAAACAAAATATGCAATAGTCCATTTAGAAAATAATTGTGCCATAAATTGTCCTCATGTAATTGTCACACCAAAATAATTAAATAAAGATCAAGGTTATAATTATTCAGGTAAAATACAAGGTGATAAAATTTAATTTAATTTTTTTACACAGAATAAATTGTTAATTAAAAATAAATTATGACAATCACTAAAAAGACACATATTTAATATATATGATAATATCAGGATGTTACATAAAGAGATCAGATTGATACTTCTATATTTAGAAAATCATCTACAAATGACATTCTCATTGTCCATATATATATTAATTATTATGGGGGAATTAAAAATCATCTAACAATTTCCGCCAAGAATTTTTTAAGTTAATGCAAAACGAATTTGAGATAAGTATTATGGGGGAATTGAAATTATTTTTGGGAAGTCAAATCGATCAAAACGTAGAGGATATACTCATTCACCAAACCAAATACAACCGATAGTTGCTTAAAAAAGTTCAAATGGATGATTGTAGGCCTATGTCCACACCTATGCATCTAACTTGCTCTCTTGACAAAGATGAGTCAGGTAAAAAGGTATATCAAAAGGTATACATAGGAATGATAGATTCCCTTCTTTATTTAACCGCACCTAGCCCCAATATTCTATTTAGTGTGTGTGTGTAATTGTTTTCAGTTTGACCCTAAGGAATCCCACTTGACAATTGTTTAGAGGTTCTTTAGATATCTGAAGTGCACTACTAACATTGGTCTATGTTATAAGCAATCCTTTGAATATAGGTTAATTGGTTTCTATGACGCTAACTATCTTAGAGATAGGCTAGAAAGGAAGAGCACTGGTGGAAATTGTACATTCCTTAGTTACAATTTGATCTCCTAGTCAAGCAAAAGGCAAGGCACTATTGCTCTATCTACAACAGAAGTAGAGTATATTTCAACAGCTAATTGCAGCGCTCAAGTGTTGCAGGTGAAACATCAACTAGAAGATTTCAAAATTTATGAGAGTAACATTCCTATCTTCTATGATAACACTTCAACCATATGTTTAACCAAAAACTCTACTCTACCTTCTAAGAAAAAACATACAGAGATTAAACATCACTTTATTAGTGATTATTTCCATAAGGGTACTTATGTGTACGTCCCTCATAATTGTTGTACTCATGCATACGTCGCTCATTCACGCTCTAGAGGAAGTTGGAGGTTATGTTCAAAAGGAACATCTGATATTATCCTCTACTCCCACATTCCATATCTCCAACCTTATCAAGATAAGGTTGATGTCCCCCCAAACACTGTATTCGACCTAGTGGTGACGCCAAAAGAACAACAGCTCAAACAAGTGGATTTTCGATTGTTCCCTCAGAGGTTGATGACCCTGTTGCTCCGATATTCGCAAAAGACAACAAATAAGTCATTCTAGAATATATGAGAATATGTTAGTCTGGCCAAGTTGTGGCTCCAATTTTTTTGCCTCATGCTGAATAGGTTTTTGCGAAGATACAGAAAATAATAGCTTCGTCTCTAAGCGTTGAGGAGGATGAGGAAGACACAACCATCACCGATAAAGACATGACAACTTCTCTTTGGTGGAGGAAACGAAAGGTAAGTTCAGACTTTATGTGCCTTACTCCTCTCCCCATCCTTGACCCTGAACCAACCCCTCATTTTCTCTCTCCCAACTGACCAACATTGTCCGCCCTTCCTCTAACCCTGCACCCATCACCCCTCCCACTTCTGAATCTGATACCTCAGATGACATGTTTGAAGCTACCCTATTTGATCAGTTTGGTTCACTCAAATACAAAACCCATCCATTCCTTCACAAGCCTCATACATCCGCTCAAACATATACCCCCTCAATTACTTTACCGTCATCTTCTCCACTCAAAGCGAAGAATAATCGGTCCTTAAGTGGTTGCTCCAGTTGCACCATTGTAGTTTCCTATGTTCATCCTGAAGTAGAAATATCAATTATAAGGAAGGGGGTTTGAATTATAATTGTATCTTTATTAAAAAAAATTCTGTTTTTAAAAAAAATTTAAATCGCAAGTTAAGATTGTTCTTTGCAGTGATGAAGATCAATCTTTACTTAGAAGATCAATCTTTACTTTGCAGAAGATCAATATTTAGTTTAAAAGAATGATATCAGTTTTACCAAAATGTGATTGTCCAAGGATAAGCAAAAGAGATAGAAAGAGTACACATAGATTTTACCCTGGTTCACCCAAACACGGGTTACGTCCAGTCCTCACAGAAGTGAGATTTTCCACTATGTGCTCATAGGCTAGATTGTTCTTGGTGTACACTTTCTCTTCAGATCAATCTTACACTTTATACACTTCTTACCCTTCTATCTAGAAAGGATTTCTACCTTACTATTTGCAAAGACCTTAACAGATTGTCTTTCAAACTTTAAAGGATTTTACAACTTACTCAAGATTTGTCAAAAACAAACTTGAGTTACAAAGTGATGATGTTGAGGTTATTTAGAATTTAATATTTACTCAACACTTGTTTGAGAAATATATTTTGTTGATGAACCGATATTTGAATGATTACTGCACCAGAAATAAAACAAACAGCAAGCTAAATGAAAAAGACTTGAGACACTTGAGTATGATCGAAGCAATTGATCTTTTGCTTAGTGCTGATTGTTGTGTTTTTTTCTTCAGTTTGCAGCTGCATTTATAGACTCCAAGAAGGCTTAGGACAGCTAATATGGTTGTTGGAAAAAGACCATTTGTCATAAAAGGGCTGTTGGAAAATCTGTCATAACTTAAGATTGATCTATTGCACCAAAAGATTGATCTTTTGGTCTGTGAACAAAATAGCTTGTTCCCTATGCATCCTATCAGTATGTCAGCCTTGATTATATCCTTTTCAGTTATGTGCGCAGGCTTTTGAAAAGTTCAAATCAGTAGTGTACTTCACTACTTGTAGCTTTGTACTTGCACTTGCTTTATGTAAGACCCTTAATTTTAAATTGTAATTTATGAATTTTGGGGAATTTTGTGTTGAATTTCTGAGACTTTTTAGTCAATTTTATGATATTTTGTGAGTTAAATACCAAAAATATCTTTTTGGAGACCCGATTAAAATTATTTGCCGATTAATAATTTCATTTAATTACGGTGATCTTTTGTCGAAGAAAAAAATTTCTGAGATGCAGCGTTTTTTAAAAAAAATACATTTGTCAATTGAATTGCCGCGAAAGAAGATATTTTTCAAAAAAAGTGATTTGAGAAGTGATGTGAGGTGATGTGTGAAATGATGTTTTTTAAAAAATATCTAGATATTTGTTTAGATATTTATTATTATTATTATTATTATTATTATTTTATAATATATTATTATTTTAATAGAGAACCTTTTCCCTGTAGCTTTCACGCTTGCATCTTCTTTCTTTCTTCTCCTCTATTTCAAAAGCAAAACCAGCAAAGTATTGGTTTTTCCAAAAACCCACAAACATAAACTTTCATTTTTTTTCAACTTCTAAGCTTCCATTCGAGAAGTGACAGAAGGGAATGTTGCTCATCTCCATGCTACGGTGCTAGTGAGCCAACTTTGGAAACGACGTCACGAACTTAGATTTTACCGTAATTAATCGCGGTGCCTTAATTGGTTGTTAAAGCTACAACGGAGGTAAGGGCTCCTTCCAAACTTTTAGTTTGCATTTAGGACATTATTTGTGATTTTGTGGAAAAGAAATTCGATGTATTTGATGTGTGGATTTGTAGAAAATGAATTTAATGTGATTTATATATGTAGTGATTAAATTTGATGTGTTTGAGTAACGTAAAGAGTTATTTTCAAATAAATGAGTTTGAACTGAAGTTGAAATTTTACGAAAAATTTAGAGTTGTTAAAATTATGAAAAAAATTCAAATCTTAACTAAGTTAAAGAGTTTGAGCAAAAAGATAGATTGAAATTAAAAATGATTAGAGTTTAAATGTTACTCTTTTAATTACTCTTTTGATAAAGTTTAAAAAGAAAAAAAAAAGTTAAGAGTATTTTATTAACTCAAGTTTAGAGTATTGGGTTACATTTCATAATACTAGTCGGGAAATTGGAATAATATGGGAACAGTAGGACACTTGGACTGTGTTTGCAATGTAAGGTAGTTTTTTTAGGAGTTAGATCTTGTTCACTCAATAATGATTTGTTCATTGTACTTGATTGAAAATGTAAGGTCATAGTACATGGTGACCGCGATGGGGCCATGGTGATAGTGGTGACCGTGATGGGCCACGGGATGATGCCATGTGAATTGTTGGTTCATCTTATCCTTGCGGGGATTGTCGCGTCGTGCTGATCTGTGAGAGATTGCACTCTAGAATGTGCTGATCTGTGAGCGATTGCACACTAGAACATTGTGCTGGTCTGTGAGCGACTGCACTCTTGTATGTCGTGCTGGTCTGTGAGAGACTGCACGCTAGTAAATCATGCTGATCCGTGAGAGATTGCACCTCGGTAATTAGTACTGGTCTGTGAGAGGCTGTACAATTATGATTTACGCCCCTCGAGGAGGGTTTTGGTTTGGAATTCCGGAATCATGCATTTTGGCATATACGCATTGCATTAGGGTGCTTGGCACGCGAGTCATGTTTGTTATACTTTGATGATTGTATATACATATTCGGTTGTTGTTGTGATTTGTCGTAATTGCTTTGAGGTGTGAAGTTGGGTTGATTAAGTTTTGATGTATTTATGTGTTCATAATTGATTTAATGAATATTCAATGTGTGATTGAGGTGTGAATTTGTGGAGATTAATTTGGTGTTAATTATGTGTTTATAATTGATAATATTAATGTTTGAAGTGTTGATTGGTTCAGAGCCTTTTTAGAATTGAAAAATCTGCATTTTCTCAATTGTATTAGGCTGTGACAATGCAGTTTCTCAAAACTTCATTTTTCAACATTGTTTATGCATTTTTGGACATATGAAAACTTTTTCGAGGAGTATGCTAAGATGAAAGGTTCTTTTGAGCATTTGAAAATATAAAAATGTTATGTGGTATTTGTTAATTTCGGTTGGTGACCCTTTACAATTATTGTGGAAATCTGGGCTTTGCCCTCAGATGAGAATCAGGATCTTCCCACCGGTTAGTACCATGTGAATGGGAATGTAGTTGGACACACTTGACTGGAGCTGTGTTAAGAGTGTCTTGTGGGGCGCGTGAAGATCACTCGGGATGTATAGTTTTGTGGAATGATTAGATTAGGTTGACGTATAAGGACTAGAAGTCTTTCTTTTGGGATGTGTTTATTTTAAATTGGAAGACTGTACCTATACCAATATTGTCAGCTTGACATTTTATTTTTGATGGGTTCCATGTACCACTTTTGATGTGTAAATACTTTGGATTCGTATTTCAAAAACTATTCCGCTGCTTGTAAATTATGTTGACTTATTTGTCGTTGTGTTATGACTTAAATATTTATCCAAAGTTATTTCCTTATTTCCAAAACTAAACGGTCAAAGAGGGGGAAGAGCCTTCAAAAGATGGAGACAGAGAAGGATGAGGAATCGCTGGAAATATTGGAGCTGGATTTGGCATAGGTGGTTCGAGACCTAGTTTAGGGGCAAGCTGATTGGTCATCCAGTCACGCAGAATGGCTTGTTCCTTGTCTTGATGAGCCTGACGAGCAATGATGGTTTGTAGAGCATCAAAAATCTTTGGAAGATTTTTGGAGACATGTGATGATTCCTTTTCCAATTTGGTCCGTTTTGAAGTACGAGGAGAGGTTTCTAATGGAGCACTTTGAGAGGGAGCAACAGTTGTGCAAAAAGTGGACAAGGTAGCAAATGTGGTGTTAATTGGAGGAATGGAGGTAGAAGTTGAACGAAGAGGTTGAGGAATAGACGAACTAATGGTGTCAAGATCAGGAAAGGCTAGGTACTGACTAATTCCAAAAATGGAGGAAGAGGCAGTTTTTTGAGGGGAAAGAAAAACAGGAACAGGAAGAGTGTTCATTTAGAGAAGGTAGTGTAGATGTTGGAATAGTTGTAGGAACAGATTATGGATTGGGAGAAACAACAGGAAAAGAAAGTTTTGTAGTGTGAGGGTGAGAAAGAGAAGGTTCTTAAGCAGCAGAAGTAGTGTGAGCAACAGAAGTGGGGTCAGGCCTTTTTCGTTTGCTGGAAGAAGGTGGGCAAACATTGTGTGGGGAGTGTGGAATGGTGGGAAGCTATTTCATATGAGATAAATTTTTGGTAGAGAACTTTGAGACTTTAACAATTGATGATTCAGTTGATAATGGAATGTCAAAATGTCTAAAAAAATTTTAGAACGACATACCATAAGGGAGAGTAGTGCGTTTGTTGCCCTTTTTAATGGGAGCTATCATGTAGTGGATAAGCAAGTGAGGCAAGTTTAGCTTCTTACAATTAAGAAGATGATAAATGATAAGGGAGAGTAGTGTGTTTGTTGCCCTTTTTTATGTGCCACAATGAGGAAAAATATTGTACTGACTAATGGTGTTAAATTTTTTTGGAAGTGGTTTTAAATCAGCATACGAATATTTAGTAGAACCTTCAATAAAGAGCTCTTGAAACACTTCTTCTTTGGAAATATTTAAGGCTTGGTACCAGTTTTTCCCATAAGTGGTTAAGCCTTCAGAAGGGAGTTTCAAAATATCAGCTAAAACAATAGGATCAAGGCGAAGCTCAATACCTTTAAGTTTGAGACAATAAGTGACTTATCTTCAAAGGTTTCAGCCTTGCAGTAAAATGCCCGGATTACTTGAGGATAATAACAATCAACAATTTGCAAACAATCCATCCATCCAAGAGCATCAATATGATGCTGGATAGGGAGCCCTTCACACGTTGAGAGTTTGTCAAAATCAAACACACGTCCAACACCAATAGGTCGTGTAGACCATTTTTCAGAGAATACTTGTTGAAGTTTGGTAGGAATCAAAGGTGGAATTAAAATTTTGGAAGAGGTGTGTTTGGGAAAGGAGGCAGATTTAGTTTTTGTGGAAGTTTTAGGGTTTTTTGGGTGGATTTTTAGGATTTAGAAGAAGAACGTTTTGGGGGAGGAGAAGAGCGTTCTAGTTGAGGTGAAGATCGTTCTAGTGGAGGGGAAGATCGTTCTGGTGGAGGGGAAGATCGTTCTGGTGGAGGGGAAGATCATTCTGGTGAAGGGGAAGATCGTTCTGGTGGAGATTTTTTCAGGGGAAGAAGGAGGAGGTGTTGGTTTAGATGGAGGAGATGGAGAGCAGACTGGGGAAGGTGAACAAGCTGGAGGTGAGGATGATGAGGATGGTAATAGGGAGGTTGGATTTCTGTGAGCTCTGGTTTTGGTACGCGCCATTTTTGAGGATTACAAGCTTAAAAAAATGACTGGGAAGAATGAAGGAAGAAGATGATCGTTCTTGCCTTGTGTACAGTTGATTTAAGAAGAGGAGGTAGTGCCACGCGTGGGTCTGATTTGATGGAGTAGTTGGGCATTGGGAAGGAGGAAAGAGAAAGGCATGTAGGAAGGTCATCATGATTAGCCGTTACTTTTTAAAAGTAGTAGTACTTTTCAGTAAAAAGTGGAATTTTAACATTAGTGATGATGAAAAAAAGGATCAATCTTTGAGAATTTTGTTTTTAATAAATGAAAAAGGACTCAGAATGAAGACAAAAGATCGTTCTTTGAGTTTTTTTATTAAAAACAAAATATCGTTCTTTTGGTTCTGTCAGATTGATCTAACTAAAGATTATTTGTCTTGACTAGGATTTTGCACGATTTTTAGCCTTTCTTTAATAAAATTAAAGGTTTCTTCAACAAGAGGCTTTGTAAAAATGTCAACTAACTGATTTTTTGTATCAATAAACATTAACTCAATTTCTTTTTTACTCACATGATCCCTAATAAAGTGATGTTTTATCTCATTGTGTTTTGATCTTGAGTGCTATATAGGATTTTTAGATAAGTTAATTGCACTAGTATTATGACAATGTATAAGAATTTGAGAGTACTTCACTGAATAGTCTTCAACTTGATTTTTTATCCATAAGACTTGAGAGCAGCAATTTGTAGCTGAGAAATATTCAGCTTTGGTAGTTGATAATGCGATTGTATTTTGTTTTCTGCATGACCAACTTATTAATGCTTCCCCCAGAAATTGACATACACCACTTGTACTTTTTCTTTCAATTTTATCATCGGCATAGTCAGCATCGCAATAAGCTACAAAATCAAAATGAGACCCTTTGCTATACCAAAGGCCAAGATCAGTAGTACCTACTAGATAACGAAAAATTCTTTTTACTGTTGTTAAATGAGATTCTTCTGGTGAGGATTGGAATCTAGCACAAAGACCTACTGCGAAAACAATGTCAGGTCTACTTGCAGTTAAATATAGTAATGATCCTATCATGCCTCTATATTCTTTTTCGGAAATTGATTTCCCATTTTCATCTTTATCTAATGAGGATGAGGGATGCATAGGAGTAGACATGGTTTTAGCTTCATTCATATTGTATTTCTTTAAAAGATATTTGGTATATTTTTCTTGACAAATAAAAATCCCATTTTTGTATTGTTTGATTTGTTGCCCAAGAAAATATCTTAATTCACCCATCATGCTCATTTCAAATTCACTTTGCATGAGTTTTGAAAAATCTTCACACATTTTTTCATTTGTTGAACCAAAAATAATGTCATCAACACACACTTGAACAATGAGTAAGTCATTTTTATTTATTTTCTTAAAAAGTGTTGTGTCAATATTTCCACGAGAAAAGTTATTTTTGATCAAAAATGAGCTCAATCTTTCATACCAAGCTCTAGGAGCTTGTTTTAATCCATATAAAGCTTTTATGAGTTTAAAAACGTGATCTAGCTTTTTCTGATTTTCAAAACCAGGTGGTTGACGAACATACACTTGTTCATTTAAAAAACCGTTCAAAAATGCACTTTTAACATCCATTTGAAAAAGTTTAATATTTTTATATGATGCGTATGCAAGAAGAATTCTTATAGCTTCTAACCTTGCAACTAGAGCAAAAGTTTCATCATAGTTTATTCCTTCTTGTTGATTATATCCTTGAGCTACCAATCTTGCTTTATTTCTTACAACTTTTCCTTCTTCATCTAGTTTATTTCTAAAAAACCATCGTGTTCCAATAATTGTTTGATCTTGTGGATTTGGAACAAGAGTCCATACTTCATTTTTCTCGAATTGGAGGAGCTCTTCTTTCATTGCATTAATCCATGATTGATCGATTATGGCTTCTTTAATGGACTTTGGCTCTACTTGAGAGATCATTGCCAGGTTGTTGTTTGCACCATTTCTAAAGACATTCTTGTTCTAATGCCATCAGCAGTGTCTCCAATAATTTGATTTGGAGGATGGTCATCAATTAACCTCTAGCTTTTAGGAGGATTTGGGAAAGAAGATTGATCATCAGTCTTATTTTCCAGAAGATCGTTCTGCTGTGTCTGCTTAGATTGATCTTCTTCCTCTTCATCTTTCTTTCTTACATCAAGATCATCAAACTCATCAAACAGAATATGTATACTAATTTCCACAACTTTGGTTCTTAAATTAAACACACGATATCCTTTAGATTCTGTTGAGTATCCTAGGAATATAGCTTTGTCTGATTTCGCATCAAATTTTCCTAAGTTATCTTTGTTGTTTAAGATATAACAATAACATCCAAAAATGTGAAAATATGAAATGTTTGGTTTTCTATTTTTCCAGATTTCGTAGGGTGTTTTATTTATTATTTTTCTGATTGAAACACAATTTAATATGTAGTATGAAGTGTTTATAGCTTCAGCCCAAAAATATTTTTCTACATTTGATTCTTCCAAGATTGTTCTTGCCATCTCTTGTAATATTCTATTATTTCTTTCAACAACTCCATTTTGTAGTGGAGTTCTTGCACAAGATAGATTATGAGTGATGCCAAGTTCATCAAAAAATGTTTTGAAGGATGTATTGATGAATTCACCACCATGATCACTTCTTACATTGATAATTTTGGATTCCTTTTCATTTTGGACTTTGTTACAAAAAATTTTGAAAGCATCAAAAACATCATCTTTTTGTTTTAAAAACAACACCCATGTATATCTAGAAAAATCATCAACAATGACAAATCCATATTTCATACCTCCTAAACTCATGGTTTTGATAGGACCAAAAAGATCAATGTGAAGTAATTCAAGAGGTTTTTTGGTTGATATAAAACCTTTTAGATGAAAGCTAGTTTTTACTTGTTTTCCTTTTGCACATGCTTCACAAATTTTATCCTTTTCCAAATTTATTTTAGGAAGTCCTCTAACTAGATCTAAATTAGAAAGTTTTGAAATTGTTTTCATTCTCAAATGTCCAGTTCTCTTATGCCATATCCATTTGTCTTTATTTATGGACATGAAGCAAGATTCAATTGGTAATTCTTCAATGTATAGTATATAGAGATTTTTCTTTCTGGATGCAGAGAATATGATTTCTCCAGAATTTGCCATTCTCACTTCATATATGTTTGGTTTAAAAAAAACTTCAAAACCATTATCACAGAGTTGACTAATGCTGAGAAGATTGTGTTTTAATCCTTCAACATATTGAACATCATTGATTTTGGCAGAATTTATTTTACCTATGGTTCCTTTTCCTTTTATCTTGGCTTGACCGTTGTTTCCAAATGTTACAGATCCTCCATCCTTTTTGATAAATGACATGAAGAAGTTTTTGTCACCCGTCATATGCCTTGAACAACCATTGTCCAAAAACCATGGCCTTTTTTTGACATCTAGAGATCCATCCTGCATAGTGTGTTAGATCATTCTTAGGTACTCACTTGTGTTTGGGTCCTGAGGAGTTAGCTTTGAAATCTGGTTTTATATTGTTAAATGATTTTTCATAATGATCAATCTTAGACTTAGAAGAACCTTCTTTTGAAACCTATTTAAAGAACTGAACGTTGGTTGTTTTTGATATGCCTTCAGATTGATCTAAAGATCGTTCTTTTAGTTTCTTAGAAAAACTTTCTTTTACTGTCAAATAATTTTCTAGTTTGAGGTTTCTTCTATTCCTGTTTTTTATATCCCTTTTTTTGAAATAACATGCAAATTCTAAATGTCCAATTTTGTTACAATATGAACATTTGATTTTGCATTTTTCTTCTCTTAATTCAGGAACAAAGAAAGTTTCATACATTTTGGTTTTTTGAGTTTTGTCAAAACCAAGCCCAGCTTTGTCGAAAATTCCTACTTGAGATCCCATGATTTTCTGAAATGTTTCAGTTGCCTTAATAAAGTTTTTCAAATCATTTTTAAGAGTTTCAACTTCAGCCTTGAGAAGATCGTTCTTTATTTGTAAAGATTGATCTTGGCTTATGAGAAGATCGTTCTCTGTTTGCAAAGATTGATCTTTACTTTCTGGTTTTTTTGTTTCCAGAGTTATAGAGTTAGAATCCTTCAAATTTTGAATGATTTCTTTAAGTTTATCATTCATGATCTGAGTCTTTTCTTTCTCTTCTTTTTCTTTATATAATTTTTCTTTAAAAGAACTACATTTTTGAATGAGAAAGTTTGAATCATTTAACAAATTATCAAATTCGATTTCCATTTGTTTGCATATAAGACATGGTTCAGAATTTACCTCTAGTTCTTCAATATTTGCCATTAGACACAGATTGGCTTATTTAGATTCATCTGTTTCTGATTCATCAGATTCATCCCAGGTTGCCATCATGGACTTCTTTTTAAAAGGAAATTTCTTTGGTCCTTTTTTGTTTGATAGACATTCGGTTTTCTAATGTCCTTGTTTGTTACACCCAAAGCAAGTGATTTTGCTTTTATCAATCTCAGCCTTGAGTCCTTTCTATCTGGAGAGCCTTTTTTGATCTGATCTCGTCTCCTCATCATTCTTTGTATTTTTCTTGTGAGAAGAGCGATTTCCTCATCAGCATCTTCTTGGCTATCTTCTGAATCACTTTTCTCATTTTTTTGTTGAATGTTTGGTGAGCTTTGAGATGCTTTTAAGGCTATTACTTTGTTTTTCTTCACAGGCTTGTCTTCTAGTAATAATACTTCGTGTGCCCTTAGAGTTCCTATAAGTTCTTCTAAGCCCAACACTTCAAGATTTTTTGCTTGACTTATGGCTGTCACCATTGGTCTCCATATGGTTGGAAGACATCTCATAATTTTTCTTACTCTGTCTTGTACTGAATAAGCTTTTCCAAGGGAACGCATTTCGTTCACTATAGTTGTGAACCTCGAATACATTTCATCTATTATTTCTCCTTCATTCATTTCAAACAATTCAAACTTTCGTATAACAATATCAATTCTTGTTTCCTTAACATGACTTGTTCCCTCATTATGAGTTTGCAATGTGTCCCATACCTTCTTGGTCGTATCACATTCATCTACTCTTTCACTTTCTTCCCTACTTAAAGCACATGATAAGAATAGTTGAGCTTTTGAGTTTAAGAGTACCTTGGATTCTTCATCTGCTGTCCAATCTGATTCTTTCTTTTCAGCAGATGTTGGATCGTTTTGATCTACTCTTGGTGTAAAATCTCCATCTGTGATGATTCTCCACATACCTGTATCTTGTGATTTTAGAAACAGTTGCATTTTGCCTTTCTAGAAATAATAATCTGAGCCATCAAAGTATGGTGGTCTGTTTAGCTTTTGACATTTTTCTTCAGCTAACCTTCAGCTATATATTTAGCTTTTGACATTTTTCTTCGTGAATCTTTTGCTCTAACACTTTGAAGGTGTTTAAATTTCAGAGACTGGCTCTGATGCCAATTGAAGTAGAAATATCAATTATAAGGAAGGGGGTTTGAATTATAATTGTATCTTTATAAAAAAAAAATTGTTTTTAAAAGAAAAATTTAAATCTCAGGTTAAGATTGTTCTTTGCAGTGATGAAGATCAATCTTTACTCAGAAGATCAATCTTTACTTTGCAGAAGATCAATCTTTAGTTTAAAAGAATGATATCAGTTTTACCAAAATGTGATTGTCCAAAGATAAGAAAAAGAGATAGAAAGAGTACACAGAGATTTTATCCTGGTTCACCCAAACACGTGTTACGTCCAGTCCTCACAAAAGTGAGATTTTCCACTATGTGCTCAAAGGCTAGATTGTTCTTGGTGTAAACTTTCTCTTCAGATCAATCTTACACTTTACACACTTCTTACCCTTCTATTTAGAAAAGATTTCTACCTTACTGTTTGCAAAGACTTTAACAGACTGTCTTTCAAACTTTAAAGGATTTTACAACTTACTCAAGATTTGTCAAAAACAAACTTGAGTTACAAAGTGATGATGTTGAGGTTATTTAGAATTTAATATTTACTCAACACTTGTTTGAGAAATATATTTTGTTGATGAACCGATATTTGAATGATTACTGCACCAGAAATAAAACAAACAGCAAGCTAAATGAAAAAGACTTGAGACACTTGAGTATGATCGAAGGAATTGATCTTTTGCTTAGTGCTGATTGTTGTGTTTTGTTCTTCAGTTTGCAGCTGCATTTATAGACTCCAAGAAGGCTTAGGACAGCTAATATGGCCGTTGGAAAAAGACCAGCTGTCATAAAAGAGCTGTTGGAAAATCTGTCATAGCTTAAGATTGATATGCTGCACTAATAGATTGATCTTTTGGTCTGTGAACAAAACAGCTTGTTCCCTATGCATCATGTCAGTATGTCAGCCTTGATCATGTCCTTTTCAGTTATGTGCGTAGGCTTTTGAAAAGTTCAAATCAGTAGTGTACTTCACTACTTGTAGCTTTGTACTTGCACTTGCTTTATGTGAAGAATGATCTTTATATTATGCCTTTATTGGAGCTTGTCTTGTTTCTTCAAATTCTTTGAACTCATGTGACTTGGGTTGTTCTTTTGCTAATTCAATATGAGTATATGATGAATGTAGCTTCCAGAATTTTGATCAGATTATGTAGAGATTGATTGTCTTCTGTTAAGATTGTTCTTTGTATTATTGGCGGAATATACAGATTGATCTTTGTCTTTAAAAGATCAATCTTTTTGTTAATCTTCATTCTTTAAGAATCAATCTTTTGGTACCTATCTTATCACACTCAAATGCACATGTTAAAAATTAAAAACATTTAGAATCATAATTAATAATCTTGATTAATCATTTGTTTTATTTATCATCAAAATATTTAATTGAGATTTTGTCTTAATACATCCCACATATTGAGATTTGCATTATAGATGTTCCTCTTGTCGTTGCTCTAGGATTTGCAAATTCTACTTCTACAAGCCTCCTTACATCTCCCTTTGGCCTCTTTTTGGAATCCTTTCAATTTGCTAAGAAGAAAGATTTTGATCGTCTGACTGCTAAGACATAGGCGTTTATGGAAAAACTTCCAAGAATCAAGAGGATATTCAAAATACCCTTAGTTTAATTCTAGATAGGCTCACAAATCCAATCTCTTAGTTGTTTTGTTTCGTTTTTCTATTTTCGTTCTCTGTATTATTTCTTTTTTTGTCTCTTTTTTTCTGATAATAAAAGGGGGATAATATGTAATTTTCAAGAAATCGTAAGCAATGGATTTTTTCTTCTTTGGAACTTTAGCTACTAATGCACATTGAACTACTTTGTTATAATATAGTTAATCATAGGAATTGAACATGCATATTTTAAGGGGGAGCTTTGTTGTAATATGTTATTACTATATTATCTTTTTGTTGAACTGCTTTTTCTGAAAAGATTATTCACAAAAATAGATGTTTGTCATCATAAAAAATATGGAGATTGTTGTAACCAAGTTGATTTGAAGAAATATGTTTCTCATTTGTTTTGATGATAACAAAATCCTTTGTGGGAACAATTTAATGCTCTAACATTTTGATTAAGTGCGCAAATTCGGTATCAAGTGTTCGTTAATAGATTCTTATTGTATCTTATGATAACTGGACAAAGATACAACACAACTTCACCTCGCTTCATTTCTCTATGTATACACGAATAAGTTGTGTTCCATTTGTCTCTGGAAACACAAGCAATGTCATAGTTAAATTGCCTCTGATGAATTTAAAATGGATTATGTTCCCCTGCCTCTAATACACAAACATCACAATAAATAATTTGCCTCTACCCTTGATAAATATGACAAGCAAGTAAATCCCTTTGCCTTTGATAATCACATCAAGCTTCTGATCGTTTGACTCTAAATTACTATGTATTCTCTGAAAAAGTCAACGCCTGAAAGAAGACAAAACAATTGCACATCCTATGATGAACATCCTAAATCTGCTAATTATTTGAAAATCGTACAACAAGCTTTAACCATCGAATCCTCTACTTCCCAACTTTTTTAAACAAGATACTAAATCATTACAATATCAATTTTTGAAAAGTTTCTCTGAAAAATAAGTTCCACAAAGATACGATACATAACTTCATGAATTATGTTGATTTCTTGCAATTAGCACAATGACCAGAAACTCTAATTATTCTATATAAAAGGATGTGCATCCCTCTAAAACAAGCAAGCCATACACAAGCAACAAGAACATTTTCACTCTTACTCAATATCACGTTGTTTCACGCTAGTGATAAGAAAGTTCGAATTAACAAATCTGTAACCACTCTGTACGAGAGCTAATTCAAAAAATGTCAAAAACCCTTTTGTTTTAACTTAGTCTAGTAGTGGTTGTCTCGCTCAAAAACTTGATTGTACTAAACTAGAAGGTTGAGAAGATTGAACACAGTTAGTGTGACTAGTAGGTGTTCAAGTGTAAGTCTAACTTCGTGGTGAACTAATGGATTAAATCCTTTAGATTAAAGGGAGTAGACGTAGTTATCGCATTGGTGGTGAACCAAGATAAATTATTGTGTCTCTCTGCTATGTTTTCTTTCACCTACACTACTTTCTTTACTTAAGTATAGCCACATGAAAAAGTTTTTTTAATCCGAAAACACAATTCAAACTCATCCCTTTCTTCTGTTTTTTCGCTCCACAATTGGTGTCAGATTTCGGTCTCAAAGTTGAACGCTTAACCGTATTTGAGTAAAGATTCCTATTCTTTATGGCTAATTGTGGTGAAGAAGTTTCAGGTAGAAACGTTAATAGGCCTCCCTTGTCTAATGAAGAGAGATTCAAGTACTGAAAAAACATACTCCAACGTAATCAAAACCTGACCAGATTTATCGGTTTGACAGTGAACCAGGCCTGTGGCCAATCCAATTGAACTCAATTTTTCTTTTGCCATTTTTTTAATTAAAAACAATGTCAGGTTCATATAACTGCAATGTAGACACATATTTTTTTAGGGTCAAGGTTACATTGTAATGAGTGTTTGTATTAAGGGTGGAAATGGAGTATTCATTGTCGCTGCCACATATACTCTCCCTTATGTCTATTGGTTTTGGTCGAAGAAGCAACAGCTTTACTTTACGCTTTGCAATGGCTAGCTCAATGTCAAATAGGGAGAGTAACTCTTGAAATGGATTAAGATAGTGTGTTAGATCTTCTTTACAATATCAGTTCTAATTTTATGGAAGTAGGCGCAATTATCGAAGATTGTAAACGAATTCTTTCTAAATAGTCCAACCTTGAGGTGAGGTTTATTAGGAGAGAAGCAAATCAGATTACTCATTAGTTAGCTAGAGCAGTTGTGTTCAAAGTTAGTACTCAAGTTTTTTTTTATCATTCTCCTCTTTGCATTACTCATTTTATTATTAATAAAATTACATGATCTTTTTTACCAAAAAGTTCATTATTTAACCCTTCAAAATAATATATCAAAAATTTAATAATTTTATTTGAAATGTATAAATACATAAAAATGTTTTATAATATCTATCAATTATAATGGTTAGATCATTAACAATATTTAATTTTAATCTTATTTATCTTTAAAATTAGGAATTAAATTGCTCTATAGTTTGAGCAATGGATTAATAAAGTTGGAGTAATTAAAAGGAGAAAGATTCAAACTCTAATAAAGAGAAAATACTATTCCCTCAACAAAAAAAAAAATAACACTAATATTTTTTTATGAAAAGAAAATACAACACACATTCTCTATGTAAATAAAAAGTATATTTTATTTTTTAAAAAGGAAAAATATAATTTATCGTAAGTCATATAAACAAAGTCTATGTAATGCAAAAATGAAGTTTGTGAATTATCAAGCATCAATCAAATGACTCACACATCTAACTCCAATAATTTATCTAATAAAATAATTTGCATTTATTTATAAATGTTTTATTTCTTTGAATAAAAAAAAGGACACAGCTGCCACTTGAGCTTTTTTCTACTCAATTTCCTTAAGCATGAACTGTGAACGGACAACGAAGAGACTCTATTTATGACTGTGCACATGAATTCATTTTAGGGAATCTCAATATACATACACATTCAATTAATACACTTTTCATATTCCACATATTTAAAGCAATCCAAGTACGTTGCTACTATATTTATTCCAAAGTTTGAATTAAAATCTTCCGATAGAGCTAAGAAGGACTGTAGGCCACCTATTACTAAAGTGTATGTGAGGCGCCAGCCTGGCACTAAATGAAAATAACTAACTAGTGAATAATAGTTAGTTGGGAAGAGAATAAATAGGAGGGAAAGAGAGGAATGAGTCAGTTTTGGAAACAGTGGAGTAGGAGTAACTGATTCTGGGAATCAGTTAGAGATTACTGTTTTCTCCCCATCTATCTGTTTTCCTTCTTTCTCTACAATTCCTTGTAATTTTTCTATTCAATCAATAATACAAAGAGATTAGGGTTCATTGATCCTAATCCACTATTCAATTTCAATTACACTATTTGCTCCTAATTGATACCGGTATTAACACTGGTATTAAAGCACCGATCCTGGTGCCCTGAATTCCACGTTTGGAGCTGCTGCGTATGAGGACGAGAAGCATGGCGAGATCCAGTGACGATTGGGAACAGGAACGTGAAGAGATGAAAACTCGACTTGAGTTTGCAGAAGCTCTGGCGAAGAAACATGAGGATCAAATCGCTGATTTGTTGATGAAATTTGGCTCGAATCGTGAACAGAGTAGTCCGTTTCAGGAAGGAACTGGAAGTAATGGAGGTCGCAATGAAGAAGTTCATCGTAGGGAGAAATGGCGGAAATTGGAGATTCTAGTTTTTGCGGGGGAAGATGCTTTTGGATGGACACACAGATTGGAACGATACTTTTTGTTAAAGGAGGTAACCGAGGAAGAAAAGATACAAGCTACAGTCATGGCTCTAGAAGGAAAAGCGTTGAGTTGGTACCATTGGTGGGAGAAATGCAACCCTAACCCTAATTGGGAAGGTTTTAAGATTGTTATGGTACGTAGATTCCAACCTTCAATGGTTCAGAATCCTTTTGAGCAATTGTTATCCTTGAAACAAGCAGACACAATAGATGAGTATGTTGATAATTTTGAAAAATACGTGGGAGCCATGAGAACCATTGATCAAGAATTTGTGAGAGGAATATTCTTGAATGGACTCAAACAGGAGCTACAAGTTGAGGTAAAATTGTATGAGCTTAACTCCTTATCAGAAATGATTCAAAAAGTTCTATTGATTAAACAAAAGAACATGTTAGTCAATATGAAAAATGGTTATAGTTATGCTTCTAGAACTAATGGAAATTCACGTAGCATGCCCTATTCTAAAACTATAACCCTAGAATCAAAGTTGAGTTCAGATCAAAAAAGCAGTACCATGAGTGGGACTGGCCAGAGTCAAAGTGTGGAAAGTGTTAAAAACAGAGGAGGGGAGTTTAAACATTTAACCAGTGTTGAAGTCAGAGAGAAAAGAGAAAAAGGGTTATGTTTTAGATGTGATGAACCTTATAATAGAGAACATCGATGCAAAAATAGACAATTTAAGATGATCATTATGGAAGAAGAGGAGGAAGAAGGAGTGGAAGAAGTGGAGGAACCCCTGTAGTCTTTTAGATCTTTGCATCTATCATTGTGTTCCATGTCTGGATTCACTACTACTAGATCTTGGAAAGTGGAGGGATTGTTAGAAGGTGTAGCAGTGGTCATCCTAATTGATTGTGGTGCTTCCCACAATTTCATAGCTACTGAGTTGGTGAAAAGACTGCACTTAACAGTTATGGAAACCTCTCCTTACATGGTAGAAGTAGGAGATGGACATAAAGTAAGATGCAAGGGAAAGTGTGCACAGTTAAAATGTCAGATGCAGAACTTAGAAGCAATCCAAGACTTTTATTTGTTCACACTCAAGGGGGTTGACATGGTGTTAGGTTTGGATTGGCTAGTAGGGTTGGGAGAAATTAAAGCAGATTTTGGAAAGTTGGAACTAACTCTAAAACAAGGAGAAAAGTTCATCAGAATAGCTGGAAATCCAGCCTTAACTAAAATTGAACTTCCTTTTGGAGCACTGATGCAAGTTTTACTTATAGATGTTCTATGAATAATGTTGTAAGTAATTACCTACGGACATGTCGCAGTTAACATTACCGACGAACCATCTGTGACAAATTATATTGTTTTAGATTTGATATTTATAATTTTATCCATGACATGTCCGTGGATAATGAAAAGATTATTTAAATCTATTTTTTGTTTTTTTTACACTTTGCTGTATTTTTTTAATATATGTCTAAATTAAATTGTAAGCATATTAAAACATCATTGTCAAAACAAAGTGAAATTTTATATAAACAGTTTTTAAAATACACATCCTGACTGCCACAAGTTTCAAAATAAGGACAACTTACACTACCATAATTCTCAAAGTAAGCACATTGTCACTAGCAAAAGTTTCAAAATACACATAACAACATTATCGTAAGAATATATTGATAATGCCTACACAAATCTAAGCAAAATATGTAGTCATAACTACTATATGAAAATGACACTGAAAACAGTACTACTCATCGCCGTCATCATCGTTAGACTCATCCTCGTCATAATCTGGATGACGACGACGACGGGATGACTCGACCTGTATGGAAGCAACACTTTTTGCCAATGTTGCTAGCTGTATCTGGAGCTCTTTATTGCGCTGCTCATCCTCTTGTCGACATTGCTCTGCTTTCTTTAGTTCCTCTCGCGCCTCTCGTGCCTCGTGTTCTGCCGCTTTTGCTCGCTCCTCAAATGTTGCTATCTGTGCAGCTATCTCGTTAGAGTGTTGAGACAAGACATTGGTGCAACCTTTAGTTGAGCGAGAATCTAGGACTAGACTTGCGACACTTGGTCTATAAAGCGAGGATTTGTCTCCAGCACCATAGATCCTCCCTTTATTCTTCCCCCCAACAGATTGGACCCATATGTCTAAGCGAGCTTCCGCATTAACCACTTGGCTACAACTACTAGATGCTTCCCCATTTTTGGAAGCTTCTTGCAACTTACCTTGAAATGTTTCCTACAATATTAAATAGAAAGTAATTTAACATAATCAAATTAGTTTTACAAGAAATACAAATGAAAGAATGAATGATTTAATATTTCTTACATATGGTTTTCTTGCTCTTTCATCAACCCAAGAGTTGTCCTTCTTCTTAGTGTGAGTTTTTAAAAAAGACCTCATCCAATGTGGGGTCTTTACCTAATTCTTCAGCCTTACAAAAAAATAAAAACAACATAACCGTGAATAAAATGAGAGGCACATTTTAGCAACAAAGGAAAACAATAAAATATTTCAGCAAAATAGCTCTATGCATTTTGAAACAACAACACAACAAAACAATAAAAATAGCAAATAAATATCATGTGCTTATCATGCAAATAATTCACATACAAGAAACACATCAATGGAAAAGTCTAATAAGTAATAACAACATCTCTTTCTACATGATGAAAGCAATAAACATCATGTGTTTATCATGCAAATAACTCACATACAAGAAACACATCAATGGCAAAGTCTAATAAGTAATAATAGCATCTATTCTCAATTTTTCACAATCCCAAATTTAAAATTCCTGCCCAGTGTCTAGAAATCCACATAATCAAGCAATCACTTGCTAAGTTGCTAATAAAAGGTAGGGTTGTCCACAAAAGATAAGCAATGGATCCAATATCTCCATGGAATCTCCATGGCATTAGTTTATATCACAAAAATGTTATTTCATCAAGGATATAGAAAGTGTACCATCCGAATGGTATGTTCAGCAATGGATATAGATCCATCAGTATGGAGAGCTCTTCCTTTAGAAGAAGCATGATTTTTCTTATCTCGATTTGATATCTCCTTAAATGACGGATCCATCCATATCTTCTCAAGATCATTCCAAACAGTTTCTCTCATCCAAGTTGGACACTTACGCTTCTTTCTCGCTTGCATCAACATATCAGAAAGACGCGTTGATCCTTTGGTATTGAAGATATTCCTAATCTGAAAATTGTGCTCAAGCAACCAAACAACTTTCTCCTGCAACATTACATTACAAATAAGTTATAATGTTGCAATTAGTATCCACACAATAGTTCAACTCATTAACAAGATATATAATTTAATCTTACACCAAATTTGTCAAACCAGCGTTCCAAAGTTAATTCTAGGATTGCTCCCCTTGTAGGATACGGATCAACATATTGTGATGTAATGACTGAGGTGAGAGCCCTCGAGGCCACCCTACACGGTAATCCTCATGTAGTAATGAAAATTAAATCAAGACTAGTTACATACCCTTGACCATCCGACCATATCATTGTTCTCCCATCAGGCGCAACCCATGACTAAAATTGGAGCATCTTGACCCTTGAGTCTTATTACCAATAGCAACAGGGCTTGAAGGTGGTGGATTAGAGGAAATTGAAGTATGTCGTGAAGCAATAGATGTTAATGGTTGTGACGGTGAATGATCAATAGTCGGGGAAATGTCTTTTGGGACAAAACTTGGTGTGGGCATCATCACTATAATTGGTTCAGATTGATGCACCTTATTAGGTGGGAGTGGAAGCACTACACAAGCCCTTAAAGTTTGCATATGATGAATGGAATATTTTCACCAAATTTGACCAATTCATCATGTCTTAAGGTATTGCTGCACAAGCCCTTAAAGAATTGACTTAATTCTGTTAGTGGTTTCCACACATGGTCAGGCAATGAACTAATGAAAAATGGAAGCAAACACTCCATATATACATGACAATTGTGGCTTTTCATCCCATTCATTTGTCCTCTATTAACATCTGCACATCTTGCCAAGTTAGAAGCATACCCATCCGACATCTTAAGCTCTTTTATCCATTTACAAACTTGCTTTGCCTCACTAGATGTAAGGCAATAATTTGCCTTATGTTTTGTCATTTTTCCATTGTCATGTGGAACCAACTCCAAGTCGCTACGTTGGCAAATGATGGCCAAGTCCATTCGTGCTTTTTCATTGTCTTTAGTCTTGTTCTTGACATTCATGACAGTATTAAACACATTATCAAAGAAGATTTTTTCTATGTGCATGACATCTAAATTATGCCTTAATAAATTATCTTTCCGGTATGGAAGATCCCAAAATATGCTTCGTTTAGTCCAATTATGGTAACTCCATATCCAAATAATTTAGTATGTGCACTATCTATCACTCGTGAAAAATTGTGAACCCAACCCCAAACTTCTTCACCAGTCAATACTGGAGGAGGTTCATCCTTCACAACCCTATTTTTAGTAAACCCTTTTTTACTTCTTCTAAATGAATGGTTATGAGGTAAGAAACGACGGTGACAATCAAACCATGAATTTTTGCCACCGTGTTTTAAAGTAAAAGCCTTATTTTCATCCATACACACCGGACAAGCCAACTTACATTGGGTACTCCATCCAGATAACATGCCATAAGCAGGAAAATCGTTAATTGTCCATATTAAGGTTGCCCGCATTACAAAGTTTTGTTTCATGGAAATATCATAAGTCAAAGCCCTTTCACTCCATAATTGTTGAAGCTCGTCTATTAACAGTTGTAAATACACATCAATGTTTGCTTTTGGGTTAGATGGTCCAGGTATGAGACAAGTCAAAAACATGAATGGTTTAGTCATGCACATTTTGGGCGGGAGATTATACGGGATCACAACAACAGGCCAACAAGAATATGGGGATGAAGATGCCTGAATGTATGGTGTGAAGCCATCAAAACATAGACCAAGCCTTACATTTCTTGGTTCATTTGTGAAGTTTGGATACCTTGCATCAAAATGCTTCCAAGCTTCCCCATCAGATGGATGACGTAAAATGCCTGAACTCGATCTATTATGTTGATGCCATCTCGTTTGCGCATCAGTTTCCGTTGATGCATACAATCTTTTTAACCTAGGAGTGATTGGCATATAGAACATCCTCTTAACTGGAATGTCTTTGTGGTTACCTATCCCAGGCTTACGAGGAACATATTGGGGTTCATGACAAAACCTACACTCAATATCTGCACTATTCTCTTTGTAGTACAACATGCACCCTTTAACACAACAATCAATTTTCTTAGACTTCAATCCTAGCATTGTCACCAATTTTTTCGCTTGGTAAATTTTTTTTGGAAGTGAATCCTTAAAAGGACACACGTCTATAAGCATGCATGCAAAGAAATCATGACATTTTTGCGGAACAATCCAATTTGAGTTGCAAGCTAAAAGTTTCACGCATATTGAAAGTTTTGAATCAGAAGCCCCCTCATATAACGGTTTGTTTGCAGCAGTTAACAAATCATAAAAGTCTTGAGCATCCTCATTTGAGGGCTCTTCATTAATCTCTTCCTCGTTGCCCTCATCACCCATATTTTGGAAGTCATAAGTTGGACCAAATGCATCATCGACCATATGTTGCATTAACGTAAATGGATCTTCATTATCAATATATCCACTACTACTTGGAACATTTTCTGGGTCAATATGTGGGGCTTCTTCACCATGCTCAGTCCCTAACTACGTTCCTTATAATTCATCGCACCTGAGACAAAAGTAGTAGTAAATGTATATTAGTAACAACAAAACCATATGAGAACCATCACATCACTAGAACCCTTATACTAACATTATGTAAGAAAAACAAAGAAATAGATATAAAGAATATGAATAATTTCGGATTTGAAGGAAAATGGTTAGGGTATTAAATAAAAATTGGGGCTTTTTTAGATAATAGTAAACAAAGTCTAAGCGCATATGGCACGAAAAGGAAATACGATTTCAGTAAGACTCAATATGAATCGTAGTTCAGATTCAAGTCAGTTAAGTGAGGGCGACCGCGAAAGCCACTGAATGGGTCA
Organism: Cicer judaicum; assembly: GCA_037974835.1. NCBI lineage: Eukaryota > Viridiplantae > Streptophyta > Magnoliopsida > Fabales > Fabaceae > Cicer > Cicer judaicum. The sequence continues at coordinate 5,841,536 of JBBPBS010000629.1, read as the reverse complement.
GTCTTTTCCTTCATTGAGGGCGACTGCTAAAGCCACTGAATGGGTCATTTTTTTCCTTTAGTTAGGGCGACTGTGAATCTCACTAAACAGGACTGGATCGACCAGGCGAAACTCACTGAACCCAGACCAAATGAAGTTTGAGAACAATAAAAAAAAATGAAGATAACTTACCCTTGAGAGAGAGCGATCGACAAGGCGGCATCCAGAGTGGTCGGAGTATATAGAGGGAGTTGCAATCTAGAGGAAGAAGTTGGAAGAAGAAAAAGAAGGGGTTTAGGGTTCTCTAGGTTGTAATTTTGAATGAATGAGTTGTTTTGGGGTTGAGAATGACCAGAATTTTGGTTTGCATTTTTTTATGAAATTCAACACAAAAAATTTCTGAAAAAAAATGACTTTATCTACTGATAAAAGTACATTACCTACGGCGACGTCATAGAAAAAATAACATGAATAAATCCCGCAGGATTTAAGTGGATTGCATTTTCTTTTTTCATTACCTATGGACTTTTTTAATGTTACCTACGGAATAATTGTCGAAATTAATTATAAAAAAATAAATTACTTTTTAAGCAATACACAAGGATTTTCGGTAGAAAAAAACTAATCTACCTACGGACTAACATCCGTGGGTAATTTTTTCGTAGATATACAAATGTTTTCTTGTAGTGTTATGATGAGTAAGTTATGGTGATTTGTGATATGTAGGTTTTTAGTGGTTAAGAATAGTGATGAAGGGATAAATGACGTTAAACAAATATTATAAATATTCAAGAGCAATTTAAGTATTTTTTTTTTTTTTGAAAAAAAAAAAAAATAGGTGTGTGGATATTAAAGTGAGAGGTGTAAGTAGCAAATTTGACTCCATAAATATTCAAGGCCATTTTCATATACAATTCTAAATGATATAGAAGTTGTTTTGACTCCATACATATTTATTTCTAATGAGGGAAATTAGTATTTTCATCATCAACATATGTGAATGACACACACACAAGTTTTGGCAAAATGAAAATTTGAAATTGTGGGAGATGGAAAAATAATGAATACTTTGATCGCTAGTTGTTATGTTGACCAAACAAGATATATCTTAGGTAGTATTATTTATATTTAGTTAAATTTTTAGTAGACTATTTATAATTGATTGATAATAATTGCATATCATTAATATCGTGTGTTGCAACCTAACACACAATGAAAGATTTATAGAAAAACATATTTCGTTGTGAAATCTTCCAACAATGTTTTTAGTATATACTATAAGTATTTTTTGTTTAACTTTTTTTTTTTAACATTAGAAAAAGGTTGTAAAGTTTTTTTTTATTATTCTTTCACGTGAAATTTAATTTGTTTCACACGAAAGGAATATACGCTTGATTGGATGCACTGTAAGACCCTTAATTTTAAATCATAAATTATACAATATTAGGGTATTTTGTGTTGAGTTTCTTAGGCTGTTAGCCAAGTTTTTGGGTATTTAGTGAGTTAAATGCCAAAAATATATTTTTGGAAATTGGATTAAAATTATTTGTCGAAAAATAATTTATTTACGTTACGAAGAATTTAATACCGGACAGTTTTGTTAAAAATATCACTCGTTGCTGAAAATTTATCTGTCAATTGAGTTGCAACGAGGGTAGATATTTTTAACATAAAGTGGTTTGGGAAGTGATGGGTGAAATGGTAATTTTATGAAATATCTAGATATTTTTAGATATTTATATATATATATATATATATAGAGAGAAAGAAACGGAAAGGAAGGAAAGGGAAAAGAAATAGAAAGGAAGGAAAAATAAAAGAAAGAAAACAGAAGAAAAGAAAATGAGAGAAAACGTTTTCCTCTCTCTCTGCCTCGCGAAATCTCACTTTTCCTCCTCGTTACTTCTTCTTCTTTTGCTTTCTTTTACTTCAAGAAAAGGAACCCAAGGTTAGGTGGGTGAGAAGACAAGGATTTATCATCTTCATACTTCCTCGTTGATTCGAAAACAAAGAAAAACGGTGTTAGGGATTTTTGAAACCGTCAAACACAATCTTCCACGTTTCATCTAGATCTAAGCTTCGTTTCGCGAAGAGATAGATGGGAAAGTTGTTCACCACCACGCTACGATGCTAGTGAACTAACTTTGGAAGCGACGTCGTGAGAAGAGATTTTACCGGATTTACTCACGATACCGTAATCGCACGTTAAAGCTAACGTTAAGGTAAGGGTGTTGAGACAAAATCTCTCTTAATTGGTTTTAATGATAACAAAATTAATTAAAAGATTATGATTATGTTTGATGACTAATCTGTGCGTTTGAGTGCATTCATATAAGAAAACAGGTTTTCATTCATCAAGGAAAAAGAAGAAAATTTTGAGTTAAAAATGTCAAGTATGGAAAGGCCGAGGATGGCCTCACAAGCTGAGGAAATTGCAGCCTTGTATTCTCACGGTTTTGAGTCCATTAAACAAGGGCCCAATAGTATTATAAAATAAATTATTTGAATTCATTCAACAAGGGTTGAATGGTATTAAAGAATGAATTGTTTGATTCATTCAATAAAGGCAAAATACTATTAAAAATATTCAAAGAAAGTCTTGTGAAGAAAAGTGGCAAGAGTGCAAAAGAAAGGTACTAGGAATGATGATAGTAGCATGTGCCTAAACTCAACATTTTGAAATGCATCCCAACACTTTGTGAAAGCAACACATCACATCTTAGGCTTATTAAGCAAAAGGCTACATGCACCTTTATGTGATACAAAAGGATTTAAATTCAAATATACAAAAAGGTAACAAGAAACATGCCCTAAATAAATGGATCACATGTCTTAAGGCAAGGCAAGAAGCATTCACGTGAAGTCTTCCCATAGTCTTGAAGGAAGGAAGAGAATAGGACATCACATGTTGGTTGAAGGCATTAAATGGAGGAAAGAGAAAAAGCTCACATGTGAAGCTTTAAAGGCATTGAAGAAAGAGAATGAAAATGACTACACACAATATTCAAACCTTAAAGAAAGGGAAGAGAATAGGACATCACGTGTCCCCAAGTGCCAAGAAAATTGCTACCTCGTACTAGAACATGAAGGCATATTTCAAATGAGCTGAATGGCATTTTCGTAAATATGAAGAAAAACCTTGGCATTTCTCAAATGAATTTTCCAACGGTCATAAAAGGCTTGGCTTATGAAATGAACATCACAAGAGCTCTATAAATTACAACAAGCTGTTCTTCATTAACACACAACACACTTGCATAAAAAGATCAAGCATCTTATAGCTAATCAAGAGCAAAACACCCTCACTTCTTACTTTCTTTGATCCTACACTATATCTTTGTAAATCTTGTGAGAAAGTATTAAGTATCAATCACTCTCAAATCACTTTGTAATTTCCTAGTGAGTCACACTTGGAAATATTCGGAAATTGATTGTAAGCTTGGTGAAGCTAAAGAATACACGATTTGTAATCATCCTCGGGTTGAGGATCGATCTATTTGAAAGTTAGTGAAATCTCACAAGGGTGTCAGGACTGGACGTAGCCATCTTTGGGTGAACCAGTATAAAATTGTGTGTGCCTCACTTACTCTACTCCTACTCTTTTGCTTAACTTAGATCTAAAGATTTGAAAAGTTGCATCCTCGAGCTACCCATCCTCAGCGAGAGGATCGTTTTTAAAAAACTTAGAAATTATATTGAAACAGCAAAATCCCTATTTAACCCCCTTTCTAGTGATATTTAGCTACATCAATTGGCATCAGAGTAAGGTTCTCTAAAAAATACACCTAACAGTGTAAGAGAAAAAGATCCAAAAAGAAAAATGTCAAAAGCTAAGTATATTCTTGAAGGAGGATCATCCAGCCGACCTCCCTACTTTGATGGTACAGATTACTATCACTGGAAAGGTAAGATGAGGCTATTTCTCATATCACAAGACAACAACATGTGGTATGTGGTGGAAAATGGAGATCATGTCATTAGAACCAACAACACAGATGCAACTTCCGATGAGAAAGCTCAAGCACAATGGACGGCGGATGAAAATGCAAAGGTACTCCTAAACTCTAAGGCTTATTTATTTCTAACATGTGCTTTGAGCAGGGAAGAATATGATAGAGTTGAAGAGTGCAAAAATGATAAGGAGCTTTGGGATACTCTAAGGATCCATCATGAAGGATCCAGCCATGTAAAAGAAGCAAGGATAGATATGGGAGTAAGAGATTTCGAACTATTCGAAATGAAGGAGGAGGAAACTATTGATGAAATGTTCTCAAGGTTAACAATCATATTAAACAACTTGAGATCTCTGGGAAATGTATACTCCGTTCATGAAAGAATAAGAAAAATCCTAAGAAGTTTACCAAAATAATGGAGGCCAATGGTAACTGCCATTACAGAAGCAAGAGACTTGACCAACATGAAACTAGAAGATTTGGTTGGAACTCTAAGATCTCATGAACCATTGTTGTTGGCGGACAAACCAAACAAAAAAGGAAGAATGGTTGCTCTAAAAACCAGCCAAACAGAAAGTTCATCTTCCAAGAAGAATGAAGATGGCATAACAAAGGAAAACACAGAGTACCCTCTGTCTGAGGATGAGGATGAACTCGCTCTTCTTTCTAGAAGACTACAGAGGATGATAAACAGAAGAGGACAGAATAGAGCATCCCCTCAAAAAGAAAAAATTTACAAAAGTCAAATAACTTGTTATGGATGCAACAAGATGGGACACTACAAAACTGAGTGTCCTCTCAACAAAACGAACTCTAGAAAATTTCCATACAAAAACAAATCCATGATGATTACTTGGGATGATAGTGACGAGTCATCCTCGGAGCAAGAAAAGGAAGAAGAAGCCAACCTATGTCTCATGACAAAATCAGAAACTGAGAAGGTAAGTATTACTAATCTATGTCCTAATTGTGAAGAATTAGAAATTGAATTTGATAGCCTCTTAAATGACTCACACACTTTATCTCAAACTTGTATATTTCAAAAAAACCAACTTGTTGAGATAAAGAGACAAAATGAGGAGCTTCGGAAAAAGAATGATGAATATGTTAAAATCATTCAAGATTTGCAGCAATCTCAATTTCAAAATTCTGAGAAACAAAAATTTTTAAACAAGAAAATAGTTGAAACTCATCCTCCTGACGAGGATGCAGAAAAGGAAATTTTGAAAGCTGAGGTTAGGGAACTTAAAAATGATATTTCCAACTTTGTAAAATCTACTGAAACATTTCAAAAGATTATGGGGTCTCAATCTGGAATATTTGACAAGACTGGTATTGGTTTTAAAAGCTCTCAAAAACAAAAGTTATATGAAAACTTTTTCTTGCCTAAAAAACTAGAGGATAGGCCGAAATGCACATTTTGCAAAAAACTTGGGCATACCTCCAAAATTTGTCATGCTAAGAGGAAAGCTAATAATATAAAGTCAGCTTGTTCATTCTGTGGTAAACATGGGCATCATGATACTATTTGCTATCATAAAAGAAATGTCCTCACAAGAGGAAAAACTAACCAACAAGGACCCAAAGCTATATGGGTACCTAAGTCTCTTCTAAACTCTAAAACAGGTTCATCCTCTAATCAACAAAAGAAAGCCTTGGTACTTGGACAGTGGTTGCTCACGGCATATGACAGGAGATAAGCACTGCTTCATGTCATTGGAAATAAAGGATGGAGGATCAGTCACATTCGGTAATAATGATAAAGCTCAAATAAAAGGAACAGGTATTATTGGTAAAAATAATTCTGCAAAAATTAAAAATGTTCAATATGTGGATGGCTTAAAACATAACTTGCTAAGCATTATTCAATTATGTGATAGTGGTTTTGAAGTTATTTTTAAGCCAACTCTATGTGAGGTTAAACACTCATCCTCGGGTAGAGTTTTCTTTTCCGGTTTTAGAAAAAAGAATTTATATGAACTTTATCTTGATGATTTACCCTCTGAATCTTGTTTTGTTTCTATTGAAAAAGATAAATGGATTTGGCACAAAAGAGCAGGTCACACAAGCTTAAACACTATTTCTAAGTTAGCAAATTTAGAATTAGTAAAAGGTCTTCCAAAAATTAATTTTGAAAAAGACAAAGTTTGTGAAGCTTGTGTAAAAGGAAAACAAGTTAAAAGTAGTTTTCACTCTAAAAACTTTGTTTCAACAAATCATCCTCTTGAACTCATTCACATTGATCTTTTCGGTCCTATCAAAACTCCAAGTCTTAGTGGAAAAAGATATGGTTTTGTGATTGTTGATGATTTTTCTCGTTTTACTTGGGTTCTATTTTTAAAACATAAAGATGAAGCCTTTGAGGCCTTCCACCATTTTTGCAAAAAGATTCAAAATGAAAAAGGATCAAAAATAATCTCGGTGAGAAGTGACCATGGAGGTGAATTTGAAAATGAATCTTTTAAAAATCTTTGTGAAGAAAATGGTATTTCTCATAATTTTTCTTGTCCAAGAACTCCCCAACAAAATGGGGTAGTTGAAAGGAAAAATAGAACTTTACAAGAAATGGCTAGAACTATCTTAAATGAAGCCAACATTGAAAAATATTTTTGGGTCGAAGCCATCAACACTGCTTGTTATGTTTCTAATCGTGCATCCATTAGAAAAAATTTAAACAAAACTCCATATGAATTATGGAAAGGGAGAAAACCAAATATTTCCTATTTTCATATATTTGGGTGTTATTGCTACATTCTAAATAATAAAGAAAATTTGGGAAAGTTTGATCCAAAATCGGATAAAGGAATTTTTCTAGGATACTCCACAACGTCAAAAGGTTATAGAATATATAATCTTATTACTCAAACTGTGGAGGAATCCATGCATGTTATTTTTGATGAGTTTGATGACTTGTGCTTAGAAAAATTGGATAAAAATGAAGAAGATGAACCGTCAACTTCTCAAGTATCCGGTCCTCACGAAGAGGATGAGACTGACCCAACATCTCAACCACTTCCAAGAGGATGCAAAACAGTCACACATCATCCTCCAGATTTAATCATTGGGAATACGGAGGATGGCGTTAGAACCAGAAATTCTCTAAGGGAAAGCACTACCAACATGGCCATGATCTCATAAGTTGAACCCAAAACGATTGATCAAGCTATTGGTGACAAATCATGGGTTGAAGCTATGATGGAAGAGCTCTCTCAATTTGAAAGAAACAAGGTATGGAATCTTGTACCCCATCCTCTTGAAAAATCTATTATTGGAACTAAATGGATATTTAGAAACAAATTAAATGAGGATGGAGAAGTCATTAGAAATAAGGCAAGACTAGTGGCCCAAGGTTATAATCAACAAGAAGGAATTGATTATGTTGAAACGTTTGCACCCGTAGCAAGACTTGAAGCAATAAGAATCCTCTTGACTTATGCTACTCATAAAGGTATAAAACTATTTCAAATGGATGTCAAAAGTGCCTTTTTGAATGGGTTCTTAAATGAGGAAGTGTATGTTCGTCAACCTCCTGGGTTTGAGGATGAGAAGCGGCCAAACCATGTGTTCAAACTATCAAAAGCTCTTTACGGTTTAAAGCAAGCTCCTAAAGCTTGGTATGAGAGGTTAAGCTCTTTTCTAAAAGAAAATGGATTCATTAGGGGTCAAATTGATACAACTCTTTTCAAGAAGACTCATGAAAAAGATTTATTGATTGTTCAAATATATGTCGATGACATAATATTTGGATCCACAAATGAAAAGATGTGCAAAGATTTCTTAAATCTTATGCAAAGTGAGTTTGAGATGAGTATGATGGGAGAATTAAAATTCTTCCTTGGTTTGCAAATTAAACAACGAGATGATGGTATCTTTATATCTCAAGAAAAATACACCAAGGATCTACTCAACAAATACAAAATGAGTTCCGCTAAAAGTATAGGAACTCCTATGCATCCATCCTCCATACTCCACAAAGATGATGACGGAACTCCAATTTCTGAAAAGGAGTACAGAGGAATGATAGGATCCTTGTTATATTTAACAGCAAGCAGACTAGACATAGTCTTTGCAGTCGGTCTTTGTGCAAGATTCCAATCCTCTCCTAAAGAATCTCATCTCACAGCCGTAAAAAGAATCTTTAGATACCTTGTTGGCACTATAAATCTGGGAATATGGTACAAGAAGTGCTCAAATCTTGATCTTAAAGCCTATTGTGATGCGGACTACGCGGGAGACAAAGTTGAAAGAAAAAGCACAAGCGGAGCTTGCCAATTTCTTGGAAAATCGCTAATAAGTCGGTCATGCAAAAAGCAAAATACCATTGCTCTTTCAACGACTAAAGCTGAGTATGTATCAGCCGCTCAATGTTGCTCACAACTACTTTGGATCAAAAATCAACTTGAGGATTACTCATTAAGGTACACAAAAATTCCCATCCTATGTGATCATACAAGTGCAATAAATCTTTCTAAAAATCCCATTCAACACTCTAGATCTAAGCACATTGAAATTAAACATCATTTTCAAAGAGATCATGTGCAAAAAGGGGATTTAGAACTGATTTTTATTGACACTGAGAATCAACTAGCTGATATTTTTACCAAACCTCTCCAAGAGGATCGGTTTAAATTTATCTTGGAAGAACTCTCAATCACATATTTTCCCAAAGATATTTAAATAATTTAATTATGTTGTTTTGAATTTATTATTTTAATATTTTTCTGGTATTTTATTATTTTAATTTTGTGAGATAAATATATGGCAAATCTATTCCCTCAAATTAAGTCAAAAATTAAAAAGAAGAACTTTAGGCTCTTTTAGGTGAAACGTCCTCTTGCCAAGGCCATGCGCATGCTTCCTTTTACCCAGTGGACAAATGACTGGCACGTGATAAATACTCCACATAAATGCGCAGACTGTACAGCCCATGAAATCCGCTCCATCATCCAACGGCTCTCCTTCTTTCTCTCTCTCACGTTACTGCCTTCCTTTCCCGTTCTCTCTCCATCAATCAAATCACTTTTTTTTTTGCCTTTCACGTTTCCAATCACTTCTCTCATTAAAATTAATTCTCTCTCTCCTGATTATTACTTTTAATTCAAATTTCCTTTCTCTCTCCGACTTTAATTCTTTCTCTCTCCGATTTATTAAAATATTCTACAATTTAATTTCTTTCTCTCTCCGACTTTAATTTTTTCTCTCTCCAAAGTTCAATTCTCTCTCTCTTCCATCTGGTTCTCTTTCCAAAAGCCTTTCATTTCCATCTTCACGAAATCCTTTCTCAACTGGTATCTTCTTCTCAACAACAATGGCACGTATCAAAACTACTGCCAAACGGAAAATGCGTCCTTTTGATCTAGAGACTGATTCTGAAAACTATTCCAGTTCTAAATCCGATGGGGAAGGAGGTAAACAAAAATCTGTATCCCCTCCTAGGGCATCTAGTAATCCGCCTCAACCTTCTTCCAAAACACCAAAGAAGTCCTCAAAACTCACTTCCTCCACCAGAAGGTCCTCCAGAATTCAATCTGGGGTTGTTCATTCTAACAAAGAAATTCCTCAGGACCCTACTGTGCATGTCATTGACTTGGAAAGTTCAAAAGGAAACCCCTCTACTAAACCGAACCCTAAATCTTCCTCCAAGCCTTCCTCTTCCAAAGGGCCAAAAACTAAATCTCCTAAAAAGACTCCAAAGAAATCTCGGCCATCCAAACCACCTCCTATTTCTCTTTTTGAATCCACAGATTCGGAGTTAAAGTACACCTCAAAAAGGATTCACAAATCTGTGGTTCATGGCAAGCATATTGACCTAATCAACTTGAAAAATGGTGGCTTTGATGTTATAAAATTTTTTGATAAATTTGGCTGGACCTCTTTCTTTAGAGTTAATGAACCGCAATACCCAAGGCTAGTAAAGGCGTTTTATGCAGCATGCAATGGCTGTAAAGGAAGCACAGGTTTCAGTTTTGTACTTAAGGGAGTACATTTGGACGTAAACCCTACTTCACTATGCAAAATCCTTGACATACAAGATGCAGGAACACATTGTTTTGCTGAGACTTGGTATATGCAGTATGTGGTCACTAGAAACTCAGTTCTTCAAAACATCCTAATAGATCCTAAGAAACCGCTCATAGCTTCAAACCTCCCTTCCATGTGTCGGATCTATCACAACATTTGTGTTCACTCGATAGCACCTCGAGCTGGGAGTTATGAAAAGGTAACTGAACTTGACATTTTAATCCTTCATCACTTGTTGACTGAAACTCCTCTTCATCTGGGCAATATCATATTTAGCTACATGTTAAATGCTGCAATAGTGGGTCGATCCGCCCCCTATGGTATGATATTAACCAAAAAATTTAAGTTCTTTAAGGTACCACTTGATGATGAAGAGAGTATTCAGTGCAATAATTTCTTTTCTCTGAAAAACATTAAAAAAATGCGTATTCCTTTGCCTGAACCGAACCCCATCTCAAAGAAAGAACAACCTGCCTCAACGAAACAAACGTCTGCCTCGCTACTGTCTCATTCATGCACCCCTTCTTTTAACTCGGCTGGCTCAACACTTCCAAATTCTCCACAAGTCAGTAAGGATTCATCAACCCATACGGCTACTCCTCCAGCTAAGAATGGTGATGGTGAGGATTTATTTTTTGATCTAAACGTCTCATACGATCATCACTCTTCCAAAAGTCCTCATAGGAACATGCATAAGAAAGAATCCACAGTTCCATCTCAAGTAAGTTTAAACTCTTCCCCTATCTCTCCAAATATTGGTTTATCTAATTCTGGTCCAGATTTACACAAAAAATCAAAATCTTCTGTGGCACCAATTTTTGCAAATTTCTCCAAGGATAAGGTTAAAAAATCAAAATCCAAAAAGGCCCGTGATCCTACCACCAGCATGAAATCGGCAGAAAACAAAAAGGTTTTAAAGCTGCTCAAAATGATTAGGAAAGATCAAAAGCACTTATTGGCCAAATTTTCTCACTTTCAACAAACCATCACTCAGTTTGGGCTCATTGTGGAATGGGTTACCAAATATTTGAGTTCACCAGCTGCTGCAAATGATCAACCTCCTATACTACCGGCCCAGTTCTCTTTTGCCCGCAACTCTACATCTTCATCATCTGAAGATTCTTCTTCCGCTGAATAACTCTATTTTTATTTGTTTAAGGCTTTTTGATGTTGACTTAATTCAGGGGGAGTAAGATTATGGATTATATTTTGTCTTATGTTGATTAAACTCTTTGATAACTTGTTTAAACTCATATTATGTTTTGCTTAACTGATGTTATGACTGAATTAATCTGATGTTATGATTGTTTAAATTCAAATTATGTTTGTTGATGTTATGGCTGAATTCATAAACCTGTTATATTCTGCTTAAGTTGCTGGAATTTGTATTAGGTATTTAAGAATGTTCTATTTACCTCAATGTTGAATAATTTCAACAAAAAAAAATTGCTTTTACTTAAATGTTAAAAGGGAAATTTTACAAAATTATCACTTGTATGATTGAGGGGGAGTTATATTATTTAATTCTTACATAATACAAAAATCATAATCTAAAGAATTTTGTCATCATCAAAAAGGGGAGATTGTTGAGACAAAATCTCTCTTAATTGGTTTTAATGATAACAAAATTAATTAAAAGATTATGATTATGTTTAATGACTAATCTGTACGTTTGAGTGCATTCATATAAGAAAACAGGTTTTCATTCATCAAGGAAAAAGAAGAAAATTTTGAGTTAAAAATGCTAAGTATGGAAAGGCCGAGGATGGTCTCACAAGCTGAGGAAATTGCAGCCTTGTATTCTCACGGTTTTGAGTCCATTAAACAAGGGCCCAATAGTATTATAAAATAAATTATTTGAATTCATTCAACAAGGGCTGAATGGTATTAAAGAATGAATTGTTTGATTCATTCAATAAAGGCAAAATACTATTAAAAATATTCAAAGAAAGTCTTATGAAGAAAAGTGGCAAGAGTGCAAAAGAAAGGTACTAGGAATGATGATAGTAGCATGTGCCTAAAGTCAACATTTTGAAATGCATCCCAACACTTTGTGAAAGCAACACATCACATCTTAGGCTTATTAGGCAAAAGGCTACATGCACCTTTATGTGATACAAAAGGATTTAAACTCAAATATACAAAAAGGTAACAAGAAACATGCCCTAAATAAATGGATCACATGTCTTAAGGCAAGGCAAGAAGCATTCACGTGAAGTCTTCCCATAGTCTTGAAGGAAGGAAGAGAATAGGACATCACATGTTGGTTGAAGGCATTAAATGGAGGAAAGAGAAAAAGCTCACATGTGAAGCTTTAAAGGCATTGAAGAAAGAGAATGAAAATGACTACACACAATATTCAAACCTTAAAGAAAGGGAAGAGAATAGGACATCACGTGTCCCCAAGTGCCAAGAAAATTGCTACCTCGTACTAGAACATGAAGGCATATTTCAAATGAGCTGAATGGCATTTTCGTAAATATGAAGAAAAACCTTGGCATTTCTCAAATGGATTTTCCAACGGTCATAAAAGGCTTGGCTTATGAAATGAACATCACAAGAGCTCTATAAATTACAGCAAGCTATTCTTCATCAACACACAACACACTTGCATAAAAAGATCAAGCATCTTATAGCTAATCAAGAGCAAAACACCCTCACTTCTTACTTTCTTTGATCCTACACTATATCTTTGTAAATCTTGTGAGAAAGTATTAAGTATCAATCACTCTCAAATCACTTTGTAATTTCCTAGTGAGTCACACTTGGAAATATTCAGAAATTGATTGTAAGCTTGGTGAAGCTAAAGAATACACGATTTGTAATCATCCTTGGGTTGAGGATCGATCTGTTTGAAAGTTAGTGAAATCTCACAAGGGTGTGAGGACTGGACGTAGCCATCTTTGGGTGAACCAGTATAAAATTGTGTGTGTGTCTCACTTATTCTACTCCTACTCTTTTGCTCAACTTAGATCTAAAGATTTGAAAAGTTGCATCCTCGAGCTACCCATCCTCAGTGAGAGGATCATTTTTAAAATACTTAGAAATTATTTTGAAACAGCAAAATCCCTATTCAACCCCCCTTCTAGTGATATTTAGCTACATCAAAGGGCTCCTTCCAAACTTTTAGTTTGCATTTAGGGACTTATATGTGGTTGTGTGGAAAAGAATTTTGTTAGGGTTGAAGTGTTGATTTGGAGAAAATGATCTTAACCCATATATGTATGATTTTGAGGAAATGAAATTTGATGTGTTTGAGTGGTGGGTTGCGATGATTTGTGTTCGTCGTATTTGACGTGTTCATAATTAATACTTATGAAATTTGAGATGTGTTTGGTTGGATTTTGTGAAAAAATGAATTGATGTGATTTGGTGTGAATTGTGGATTGAATTTGAGAATATGTTTGAGTATGTTCTGTGTGAAATTTGAAAATCATTAGATTTAAACGAGTATTAAAAATGGGGAATCTTTTAGTATCTCTATTTACTTAATGTTTGTCGTGAAAATCATTAGAGTCAAATGAGTATTAAAAATGGGGAATCTTTTAATATATTTGTTTACTTAATGTTTGCAGTGAAAATCGTTAGAGTTAAATGAGTGTTAAGAATGGGGAATCTCTTAATATCTTTGTTTACTTAATGATTGTCGTGAGAATTGTTAGAGTTAAATGAATATTAAAAATGGGGAATCTTTTAATATCTGCATTTACTTAACGATTGTCGTGGATAGAGTCAGAGAATGCTCATGCATTTCATTTTGGTAAATCGTGCTGACCCGTGATAGGTGGCACCTCGGTAAATAGTACTTTGGCCTGTGATAGGCGGTACTTTTACGATTTACGTTTTTTCTTTTAGTAAATCGTGCTGACCCGTGATAGGTGGCACCTCGGTAATTTAGTACTTTGGCCTATGATAGGCGGTACGATTATGATTTATGGCCCTTCGAGGAGGGTTTTGGTTTGGAATTCCGAGTCCATGCATTTAGGCATATACACATTGCATTAGGGTGCTTGGCACATGAGTCGTGTTTGATTCAAGATTATGATTGAGTGTTTGAATTCAAGTTGTTGTGGTGATTGTGCTATAATTGCTAAGTGTTATGTTTTGGAATTGTGTGTGAGTGTGATTGATTGCAAAACCATTTCAAAACTTTAGTTGTCGTGGTGATTGTGTTATAATTGCCAGGTGTGGATGTTTTGGAATTGTGTGATAGTGTGTTTGATTGCAAAACCATTTCAAAACTTAAGTTGTTGTGGTAATTGTGTTATAATTGCCAAGTATGGATGTTTTGGAATTGTGTGTAAATGTGATTGATTGCAAAACTATTTCGAAACTCAAGATGTCGTGGTGATTGCGCTATAATTGCTAATTGTGGTTGTTTGGATTGGTGTGTAGTGTTGATTGATTTCGAACCCTTTAAAAAGCTGAAAAATGCTGAATTTTGTTGTTTTCTGATGCTGTTTGATGTGTATTCGAATACAGCTTATTGTATTCGACTACAGACATGTTGTTTTGCTAGTGACTTACCGTGTAGTCGAATACAGACTGTTGTAGTCGAATACAAACATGTTGTTTTTGAAATGCTGAAACAGCCTTGTATTCGAATACAGAGATGTTGAATTCGAATACAACAGTGTTGTTTTGTTAAAAACTTCATTATTCAACCTTGTTTATGAATTTTTAGCATATGAAAACACTTTTAAGGTGCATGCTAAGTTGAAAGGTTATTTTGTGCATTTAGAAACTTAAATGTTATGTGTTAATTGTTAATTTCGGTTGGTGACCCTTTACAACTATTGTGGAAATCTGGGCTTTGCCCTCAGATGAGAACCAGGACCATCCTACTGGTTAGTACCATGTGTATGGGAATGTAGTTGGACACACCTGACTGGAGTTGTGTTAGGAGGATCTTGCGGGGCGCATGAAGATCACTTGGGATGTATAGTTTTTGTAGAATGATCAGATTAGGTTGACGTATAGGGACTAAATGTCTTTCTTTTGGGATGTGTTTATTTTTAATTTGGAAGACTGTACCTATACCAATATTGTCAGCTTGACATTTTATTTTCGATCGGTTCCATGTACCAATTTTGATGTGTAAATACTTTGGATTCGTATTTCAAAAACTATTCCGCTGTTTGTAAATTATGTCGACTTAATTGTTGTTGGGTTATGACTTAAATATTTATCCAAATGTATTTTTTTATTTATTCCTTTGTTTAAAAAAAAATATACACTCTAGTTTTTAAAAATCGGGGTGTTACATGCATCATCCTAAGAAAGTGAAGGGTATTATCAAAAACTCTTCACGGGCAACATACATTGCGTTTATAAGGTAGGATTTATTGGATGTATTCAATACTATACTATATAAAATTGTATATACGGATATTTATAACATATTTTTAAACTTTCTTTTCTCTTTTACACTAAAGTTTATCACTATTATGGAGATGTATTTTTTGGAGGAGACGTGTCTTCATGATTCGTTTTATGATGATGGGTCAAGTTAAACATTTTTTTTTTGGAGGACATGTTTCTCTCTATCATTAAATAGAAGACTTCTCAGTCTGAAAGATGGATCGTAATTTCCTTTCATTTAAATTTCTTGCGTTATGATTAATAAATCTACTAGGAAATGTGGTTTTTGTATCAATAAATCTAAATTTTATTCTTGATTACCAGAAACAACCGCATAGTCTAAGTTTTAAATTGGATGAAAGAATTAATGTGGATTCACATGACGACGTACAACCGCATAGTCTAAGTTTTAACTTGGATGAAAGAACGCACAAGTAAGAAGTACCAAAATTTTGGATAGGGTAGGAGAGCAAATTTTATATTTTTAATAATTAAAAATGAGTTGAAATATAGGTTGGAAATTTAATTTAATTTTATAATTATAGTAGTTGTGTTTTGTATTTTTTTTTTCTAAATTATTCCAGTGTTTTTATAATAAACATCTGGATTATAATTTGTTCTATCAAAATTTATGTATTTGGTTTAAGGTCGTCTAAAAGATATTAGACTCAAATGTCACCTTCATATATTATACTCAAATGTATATCTCGACAATGATAACCCAACAACTATACCTCAATTGATAAAAATAATTATACTCATAAAATACACTAATTATAGATCTCAAAATTACAACAACATATATCACAATATTTATATTAATTAGCATACCTATTAACATATGTTATGTCTAGTCGAAATTCATCATCGACTAACATATATTAAACCACAATTATCCGATTGACTTATATAATTTGGTTTTCACTATTTTGTTATAATTAATAATTTTTTATTTTTTATATTTTTAATATAAATAATTTTTTTAATAAATTTAGCTACTTTCATATGTTCAATCAAATTTATATCTAAAACTTTTCTTCAAATTATATGTGATCATATTTCTACGTTTGATTTTGATAACACTAATTAGGATCCGACTCCGATTTAGTCCATAAAATATATTAAATAGATTAAATTTTATTGACAAAGTTATAACTCAAATGTCTCTTATAACTGAAACAAAATAATCACATATAAGAGACATTTGAGTTATAATTAATAGTGTAAAATATTTTTATTAATCTGACAGTTATTATTAATAGTGTAAAAATTTGGACGTAATTTATATCCATCGACAATAAAAAGATATTTTACACGGACAATTAATAATAACTGTCATATTAATAAAAATATTTTCACTTTTATTGTAAATATTTTTAAATTCACACTTATGAATGATTGTGGTATGCTAACATCGTAGAACTTTTTAAATTAAGAAAACATAATAATTAAACTCTAAATATTTAACTGTTTGAAATAAAATTAGATTTTTAAAAACTAATTTTAATTATTAAAAATGTCAATCAAAATTTGATCAACTATCTTTATAAAAATGTGGTTAAAATTTTTGATAGAATACAACATTATATCTTTTATTTATCTATTCAAAATTTTAAAAATTTGGTCAAACCAATATTTCACTCCACTGGTGTATTCTTCCTGGAATCAACCTAAATTCATGTGACCTATTTTCTCTCTGAAATCTCAAGGTCTTGATTTCTTCTCTTGCATGAAAAAAAAAATCTATTGAAATTAAAGAGGTAAACTTCGAATTTGGGTAAGTTAAATATCTATTATAATTAAAATAAGAGCAGTGATATTTTTTTAAAAATTATTATAAATTTTAAATTAACAAATAAAATATATCAAATAAATAAAATAAAAGTAATAATATTTTTAAAAAAGTTACTAAAAAATTTGGAATGAACATAACCTCTCGTAACTAAGTAAACACTTTTAAATGCATTTTTTACTTGTACATTTGATTTGTTTGGTACCATGTCCAAGTTGAAAAAAGAGAGGAAACTATTATCCCCTGTTATTGCCCACTACTATTTTATTCTAACATTTTTGTTTTGTACACGGTTATCAGGTTCATCCGGATACAAAAATTAAAATTGCCGTTGATCTAGTTCAGAATAAATACAATGAAATGAAAGGAACAATCATCGAAAAATCATTTACTGACCGGATGAATACGAAGAAAAAAAAAAAGGAATTCAAATATCGAAGTGTGATTATATAAATGATTTCAGTCTTTTAGTTTAATTTGGCAATTCAATTCTAACAAATTTAGTTGAATAGTTTATTTTGGCAATTTAGCTTAGTATGCATTTGAATTGTTTAATATGGTAATTCAGTATGAACAATTTTAGTCGAATGGTTTAATTTGAATTATATGATTTAACATTTTTATTGTGTGTGGTGTTTATTTGAATGATTTAATTTGACAAATCAACTTAATAAGAAATATTTATTCAACATATAAGGTCAATTGTAGTTTTGCGGAAAATAAAGGCAAACATCTCTTAAATATAATTAATATAATTCATTTACAAAAAATAACAAAACAAATTTTAAATTGTATAAATTGATTAAGAGTTGTCTATAATATTTGAATACTATTTTCGAGGATGATCAGTTAACTGACATAGTCTGTATTTTCGAGATTCATTTTTTCTAATGTCATTTTTAGTTCTAATACGAGTACTATTTGAAAGAGTATTATTAGCAAAAAAAATATCAAGAAAGTGCAGACTTTATCAGTTAATTGATCATACTCGAAAATATTGTTCAAATATTACAGACAACTCTAGTCAATTTATATAATTTAAAATTTATGCTGTTTTTTATAAATTAATTATATATATATATATATATATATATTTGTTAATTTAATAAAAAACATTGAAAAAAAATCACTTAAGAAAATTACATTTACAAACTCAAACTTCCTAGTTGTCATTTGCTCATTTGCATAAACTACTAATAATTAATAAAAAAATTAAGAGTATTTTGATATATAGTTTCTAAAAAGAATTTATAGACACAATTTACAAAGACCACTAATAACTAAGAGAAGAAAAGAATATTCTAATATATAGTTTTTGAAAGGGAGAAGTTTGGTAATTTTTTTTTAAAATAATGGAAATTGATAATAAAAAACCTACAAAAACAGTTCCACTTCTAAACCAGAAAAATCAAGGCTTAATTGTAGTTTTGGTCCCTTTATTTTAGCTGAATCGCAAAAGTAGTCCTCCATTTTATTTCTCCCCAGTTTTGATCCCAAAACAGAATTTTGATCAAAAAATTTGATAAAATTTCATTTTTTAAAGCCGTACTACACCATTTATGATCATAGATTTCAGGTACAATTGTTTCAAATGAAATTTTGACACATGGTGTGACTTAAATAAATGCAAAAAAAAAATGAAATTTTATCAAGTTTTGGACCAAAATTGTGTTTAAGGACCAAAATTAGAGAGAAACAAAATAGGAGGACTACTTTCGCGATTCAACTAAAATACAAAGACCAAAACTACAATTAAGTCAAAAATCAGTAAATCTTGAACAACAAATAAAGTAGAATTTTCACATAATGGTATGTCAAGCAGCTCCACTTCTTACCATTTCTATACTGGACAACACAAGGAAAAATGATGGTTTAGTAATAATAAATGGCAAGAACGAAAACAGTGTTAAAATTGCTTCGTCACAACATATTTTCAACAGAGTATATAAGACAAAGGGAAATTGTTGCTAATAAACTTCTACCTTTGCTTCTTGAAAAACCTCTGTCATCTCAACTTCAGGAAATTTTTCTGTAACTAAAGTTAATACTACCATGATAAGAATGAAAAACATTTATAACGAGAATAAATAAATCTAGGATTCTTTTTTTTTAATTTTTTTTTCTTCATATCTTTTAAAATTGCTTGAAACACCTTTGCATTTTAATTTTTAACATTGTTGTATAAATTTGATTTTAAAAATTGTTTTAAAGAATAGAATTAAAGAAAAACTTGTTTGAAATACTTGTTTTTAAAAACAATTTTATAGATGAGAAAAAGAAAAAAAATCTATTTGATAATCTAATTTTTTTTAAAACAGATAGATAATTAAAAAAACTATGTGATTATACAATTTTCAAAATATATTTTTTCTTATATTAAATAATAAAAGTAAAAAATAGAAAAATTCAACTAATAACATCTAAATACAAGTAAAATATTTTAATATAATTAATAAATAACTGACATAACTAAATACTATCGTAAATAACTCAAATATTATCGGTTTGAATCCGTGACATTCAACTTGAGATATAGTTTAAAAATAAATAATTTAAATATTATCAGTTCGAACCTTAAATAATTTAACTATTATCGATTCGAATCCGTGACATGCAACTTGAAATATAACTTAAGAATAAAAAAATTATTTTGTAAGAGACTACGAAAAATAAAAAATTCAACTTCACACCTAAACCAATGCAAATATAGAAGATGAATATAAAAGAGGAAATACAAAACAAATTAAATAATGAAAATATAGAAAAAGAAGTTTCAAGTAATTACACAAATACCACTAATAAATTTTTCTCTTTCCCGTATGTTTTTAAAGCTGAAAAATAGAAAAGGAAAACATCTAAATTAAGATGTTTTTGTTTTTTCCTTTTTAAAATTGAAAATTAAAACAGTTTCACAAAATTTTTAACAAAATTGCTACCAACACCCCCCATTTTGCTATTCACACCCCTCAAAATTTTAAAAAAATCAAAATGTCCAAAATGCCCGTGTCATCAACAATACACATTTATTATCCCATAATTCATTTTTATCAAATTTCATCACACCTCACTAACTCACATACATCATCAAACCTCACTAACTCATACTCAAAATCATTAAAAAGTTACATCATTCACTAATAACCTACAACACACCAGTTTGATCATCACATTGTGGTTAAAACTACATAAAAAGGTATGTTTGTTGCTATGATTTTTTGGTTCGTATTTTTTTTGTAAATCTGGGGATTTTACGTGAACTCAGTTCACGTACGTTATGTTGTTACGTGAACTGAGTTCACGTATGTATAAAAAAAATAAAAAAACTGAAACATTACGCAATCTAAATTCACGTAAACGTACGTGAACTCAGATTGCGTATTTAATGGAGTTTGAAACCTATCACCAAATATTGTACGCATTCTTAATTCACGTACGTTTACGTGAATTAAGTTCACGTACGTAAACTGAAATTGCGTAAGTGAACTCAGTTCACGTAGGTTTACTAAATTTTAATTCACGTAAACGTCAGTGAACTGAGTTCACGTAAACGTCAGTGAATTGCAATTCACGTAAACGTCAGTGAACTGAGTTTACGTAAACGTTAGTGAACTGAGTTCACTTACGTTTTAAAAAAATTGAAAATTTATTTTTTCGTTTGTTCTGAATACAGATAAATGGACCAAGGGGAATACAACAGTGATGAAATGTATGAAGGTTTGGAACCTGATTTCGAGGATATGAATGACTGTTTGGAACGTGATTTCGATGAAAGGTGTGATGATTTTGATGCAATGAATGACGCTATGAACAAGGGAGGTGAAGATGTTATGGTTGATTTGACTGATTTATTTAGCACCGGCATGATGTTTGATACGCAAGATGATTTATTAAAATGGGCTAGAAATGTTGGAAGGGAAAATGGAGTTGTCGTTGTTATTTTTAGATCTGAAAATGCGACAGCACGACCAAGAACAAAGACAAAATTAATTTTTGGTTGTGAAAGAAGCGGTAAATATAGACCTTGGAAGAATCCTAAACCGATGAGGAGTACTTGGAGTAGAAAATGTGAATGTCCTTTTAGATTGAGAGGTACACCATCAAATGTTGGTGATGGATGGTATCTGCATGTAATATGTGGTGTCCATAACCACGAATTGGCTAAAAAACTGACTGGTCATGCTTTCTTAGGCCGATTGTCTCAGGAAGAGAAAGTTGTACTTGGTGATATGACGAAAAATATGATCAAACCAAGAAACATATTGATGACAATAAAAGATCATAATGTTACAAGTTTGACGACAATAAAACAAGTTTACAATGCACGTCAAGCATATCGTTCATCACTTAGAGGTAATAAAACAGAAATGCAACATCTTTTGACATTGATGGAACGCGACAAATATGTCTATCGATATAGGAAGGTAGATGATTCAAATGAGTTGAGAGATATCTTTTGGGCTCATCCAGATGCTATCAGTCTTGTAAATAATTTTCACATAATATTGATTTTGGATAGCACATACAAGACATGTAGGTATCGAATGCCATTACTTGAAATTATTGGTGTTACATCTACACAAATGACATTTTGTGTGGGATTTGCGTATCTACAGTCTGAACGTGCTGATAATTTTACATGGGCACTACAAATGTTGAAAGAACAGATTACAGGTGGTGAAGTTGAAGTAATTGTTACTGATAGAGATCTTGCTTTGATGAACGCAGTTGAATGTGTTTTTCCAAAGGCGGTCAATTTATTATGCTTGTTTCATGTATGCAAAAATGTCAAAGCGAAGTGCAAGATGACTGTTTTTCCAAAAAAGAAGCAGGTGCAAATAATGGAGGCATGGGAGGCTCTTGTTTACAGTTATGATGAGACTCAGTACTATATGAATTTGGCTAACTTTTAAGGAATTTGTAGTAGCTCTTCTATCTTTAATGATTATGTACATGACCAGTGGTTAATTCCTCACAAGGAAAGATTTGTAGAGGCGTGGACAAATAGAGTTATGCACTTTGGGAACACTACAACACAAAGGGTTGAGTCGGCGCACTGGAGTTTGAAACGGATATTACAAGATAGCATTGGTGATATATGCAGTGTTTGGGAAACCATCAATAGCATGATTGTATTACAACACAGTGAGATAATAGCATCATTTGAAAAAAGCATAATTCAGAAGGTTCATCGACATAGTAACAGATTGTATGCTTATTTGCGTGGTATTGTGTCAAAAAATGCAATAGATCACATTGCGATAGAGTTTGATCGCGTGAAGTATGTTGGTATAGATAAGTCTGAATGTCGCTACACAATTAGGAGAACACATGGTCTACCTTGTGCATGTGAGATAGCCAGGTATAGTATGATCCCCCGTTCTATTCCGTTAGATGCTATTCATGTTTGGTGGACTAAATTAACTTTTCATGATGATGGATCGGGTAAACCTTCAGAATTATCTGTGAAACATGAAATAGAAGTGATAGTGAAAAAGTTTGATGAACTTGATGTACTTGGAAAAATTGCAATGAAAGGTAAATTACGTGAGATTGCGTATCCATCGACTACGTCGATGTGTCCACCTATTGACAAGGTTAAAACAAAGGGTGCGCCTAAAAAAGGCAAAAGTAAGATATCAAAAAGAGATAAATCAACCAAGCGTGATCCATCTTGGTGGGAATATGTGGATGCAAGTGTTCGATGCAGTGGCACAAATGCATGCAGTACTGTAACTTCTAATAAAGTACAGCAACCTCGACCATCAGTAACAAAGCTCACACCTCGACCATCAATCAGCAAAGTTCAACAACCGAGAGTGCTTATCTTCAAGGATTGGTTGCCGGTTGAAATTCACAAATTCATAGATGACATTATTGATGTGGGCGAGGATGGTAATTGTGGATATCGTGCAGTTGCAGCTTTACTTGGAATGGGTGGGAACTTTTGGGCATTCATTCGTCAAGAGTGTGTGGTAGAGCTTCAAGAATTCATGTCTCATTACGAGATAATTTTTGGTGGACAAATTTTTGTTCAACAACTTATACACAATGTATATGTTGAACATGTTGCAACTTTGGATAATTGGATGACACTTCCAGAAATGGGATATGTGATTGCTTCGAAATTTAACTTGGTTTTTGTCGCATTATCACTTAACCAATCAGAAACATTTTTCCCATATAGAAGTCCACCACCAACACCTACTTCAGATCATCGTATGATAGTTATTGCATTTGTTAATAACTGCCATTTTGTGCAGGTATTTAATTTTTCACTTACATAGTTATTCCCATTTTATGCATTTGTTAACATTTAATGTCATATTTAATAAATTATAAATTTATTATTTTAACAGGTTTATTTAAAGCCAAATTCTCCTATACCACCACCAAGTAATTTGTGGAGAAAATATTGCACAGAAGAAGCATGTCAATGGGAATTTATTTACAATTATCGCATTCAACATTGGTTGAAGATATTTCCGTGCAGTATAAACGAATATGTTGTAAAGTAGATGGATATGTATAGATGAATATGTTGTAAACTAGATGGATATGTTACAATGAATATGTTGTAAAATTAAAATATTTCCATGCATTATAGATGAATATCCAACATATCCAAAAGTACGCAAAAACTAAAATATCCAAAAGTACACAAAACTAAAATATCAGTTTCGAAAGTACCCAAATATTACAAAAATACCATGTTCGAAAACATTATAAATAAATCCTATGTCCTTCTATTTCTTCTACGATATGGTACTATGTTCGTCCAATCTCTACCACCACCCCTTTGACTTCGCAGCAACAAAATTAACTCATTAATGAGTGGCATGCCATCGGGTAATATCAGTTGTCGGCCAATCATCTCTTCAGCAATTTCTACTGCTCGACGCTGTGATAAAAAATAAATTAAGTATCAATAATAAAATAAATGAAATATCAATAATGAAATAAATTAAATATCAATAATAAATTAAATTAATTAAAATTAAGTATCAATAATAAAATAAATTAAATATCAATAATGAATTAAATTAATTAAAATTAAGTATCAATAATAAAATAAATTAAATATCAATAATTAAATAAATTAAATATCATTAATAAATTAAATACCGTTATGTCAACTGTGTCATCAGTAGGATCGCCGCCATCAGTTGCATGAGTAGCATGATCAGTAGGCTCTGCATTAGCTTCATGGACTGGTCCTCTATGAATGATGTATGGATGAGAAATTCTGCGAAACCAGTCCATATAATCATTTGAGCAGACTACATGTCCCTGCACAACTGCGCCAACATCCACTACATGCACAGCATATTGCGTAAACATTATGTCCATCTCATCTGGTGTGGTCGTCTGACCCACTACCTCTAACGGTGAGCCAGGAATAGTTTGGACATGACCATATTGCCGCAATACTCTGTTTGGTAGATGAGCATACATCTTCGAACCCCAACGTATCCACCCTCGAAATAAAGATACATCTTCAAAAGGCCGCTTCAGTCGATGCTCCTCATATGGTGTCCAACAGATCTCGTCAACATCAATCTCATCAAGAGCTTTCCTAAATGGAAGAACCAAACCCTTATCCCTTTTAGGCTTCCATTTAAGTGCTCTAGGATAGTCTTCAACGTAACTAGGAGAAAGTCTACAACAGTCTCTACATAATGTAGGAAAATGCTCATAGACCCATGCTTGCACATATATAATAACATATCATTAGTTTAGCATCAGTATTAATAAAAAAATATAAACACAATAAACAATTATACAGTTTACCTGTAAAAGTGTCAGATACCCTGAAACAGATCTGGTTTGATGCATGTTGGCTTCTCGAAGATTGTCATAAAGATAAGCAAGAGCAGCTGCACCCCATGCATACCCCCCGCAAGAATTAAGGTCTCGAAAGCACTCAAGATAGGCAACACTAACTGCGTAGGCACTCTTATCGCTGAAGAGTGTGCAACCGACCAAAAATAATAGATATGCTCTCGCAGCCATCTGCCAATGCTGCTCCTGACAACGCTGATTGTATACGTCAAGTAACCAACTATACCTAACTGTGGCTGTCCGCGTCACATTAAATTCAGCATAAGCAACACCGTGACTAACTCCAAGAAGCTCTGCCAATATATCTACACCTTCATCCTTGTTAAATACATTAACACTAAAGAATGCACCAATAATGGGAATATGCAACAGAGATGACACGTCGTCCAATGTAATCGTCATTTCACCAATAGGGAGATGAAAGCTACTGGTGTCACGATGCCACCTCTCTACGAATGCAGAAATAATCCCTTTGTCGATCATTTCATAGCTGCATTTTATTAATGAATACAATTCCGAGCTTTTAACTAGTTGCTCAACCTCTTGGTCTTCAATAACAGCTTCTTTTAATTTTTTCCCATTGCTGAACACCTTTAGTTCTCCCCGATCCTGACATTATTTAAGTGAAAAATATAAGTTAAAAATAAATGTTAAACATAAATTTAAAAAAAAAAAATTAGTTAACTTAATTTGATTGAGAAAATTACCTCGCCATCCCAAAGTCGAGTCGCAACATGATCGCCAAATGTTCTAAGGACAGAACTATCAACCGGACCACCGAGATAGCCATCATCCTGTGGTGGTTCATCTATATCAGCTGTTTGGGGTTCGGGTTGGGCTTCAGGTTGGGACTCTTCCTGTTGCTGCTGTACTCGTCGCCGTTGTGCCCTTGCAGAAGCAGTTGGCCTAATACGGTGACCGTCCGCATTAGACTCTGCATTAGAAGTACCCTCATTAAGTCTAATACGACCCTCTCTGTCAGTATACATAGTGCGCACCATATCTGCAAAACGAAAATCATTTAAAAATATATAAAGAGTAAATCATTTCTGAATTAAGTAAACCAATTTTCAAAATTCCATAAATCACTTACATGAGACTGCCACTGGTGTATAGTCACCAATAATAATTTAAGAAAGTATAAGTAGTTGAATGTAAATAAGCCAAATTATTGATGACCGTTTAGAATAATTGCCTTTAATTAATTGTTTTTATAGCAATGGTTCTATAAACTTTTTATTTGTTGGTTTGGTTTAGCACATGATTTCAAGAGTTTCATATAATAAATAACAAAGGGTTTCATGTCATAGTGAAGAAGAAGAAAAAAAAAAAAATTGGATTTGAAGTGTACGTGAACTGAGTTCCCGTATGTTTACATGAACTGAGTTCCCGTATGTTTACATGAACTGATTTTCCAAACCTTACGTGAACTCAATTCACGTACGCAAAAAAATTTCAAAAACTCAAACCTTACGTGAACTAAGTTCACGTAAGGTTTGGGTTTTTGAATTTTTTTTTCGTACGTAAATTCAGTTCACGTACGTTTCTGGGTTTTTGAAAAAATTTGAACGTACGTTTCTGGATTTAGGGCAAAACGCAAGTTGTTCTTCATCAACCCAGAACAACATAACAACATAAACAAACAATGATAATAGATAAAACAAAACAACATAACAACAAAAACAAAGAATGATAATTACTTACTTGAACTTGGTTGATGATGATTGATGTTTGATGAAAATGGTGGATGATGATTGATGAAAATTGTGGATGATGATTGATGAAAATGGTGGATGATGATTGATGATAAGGCTGGTGAGATTGCTGAAGAAGATGAAGAAGATGAAGAAGTGATGAAGAGAGTTATGAAGAAGATGAAGAAGTGATGTTATGAAGAAGAAGATGAAATAAAGGGAAGGGTATTTTGGTCCTTTTTGTAATTTTTAAAGTTTTGAGGGGTGTGAATAGCAATATGGGGGTGTGAATAGCATTTTTGAATTTTTAAATATAAAAATCTCTAAAAAAAAATTTAAATTTTTAAAAACTGTATCAAACAGAGTATATAAGACAGGTAAATCTGAAAATTTTGCTAATAAATTTTTACTTTGCTTCTTGAAAACACCTCTCTATCATCTCAACTTCAGGAAATTTTTCTGTAACTAAAACTAAAACTACCCTGATAAGAATGAAAAAAATTTATAATGAGAATAAATAAATCTAGGATTCTTTTTTCTTTAAAGTATTTTTTTCTTCCGATTTTCATTCCCCTCTCCCGTACCATCCATGATCACCAATTTATCAAATGCATTGCGTCCACATCGCCGTTTCTTCCTCACAACCGTCATAACAATGAAAACAACACAAACACACACTCTCCAAATTCCAATCAACAAAAAAAAAACAATTCCTCTGATTTAATCACTCTCTCCATTTTCCTCTGGTCCTCCAAACACCGTTATAACTACTCACTCGATTTCGATCGAATTGTCCCTGTCCTTCATCGCCTCACTCACCGTTACAAAACCCCCCAAACCATTCTCTCAAACTTACAATCTATTGGTTCTTTAAATTTCCCCAACACTAATATAAACACTAACCCTAACACTTTCTTACTCTTGTTGAGGATTATTCATCGTGCAGGTAATCACAACATGCTTATTGACACTTTTCACCATATGGTACAATCTTACAGTTTTGTTCCGGATACATTTTCTCGTAATTTACTTATGGATTCTCTCTGTTTAGAACATCACGTTCCCAAATTGCTTTTTCCGTTTTCCAACACACGAGTTCCCCTAATTTCTTCACTTTCAGCATTGCACTTTTTCACCTTTCGAATTTGAATTACTTCATTGATGTTGTAAATGTTCTTAGACAAATGTTGAGGTTGGGTTATTATCCTAATGATGTAACAGTTCATGCGGTTATGAATTTGTTTTGTAAAGTGAATGCCTTGTCGCAAGCTTATCAGCTTTTGGGTCTCATGGTTGGTTTAGGGATTGAATTGTCTGTTAATGTTTGGACTGTACTCATTCATACATGCTGTAAATTGTGTAGACTCGATGTTGCTATTGGTTTATTCCACAACATGATTCGAACTGGTTGTTCTCCTAGTGTTGTTACGTGTACTGCTTTATTTAAGGCGTTTATGGAATCCAACATGGTGAATGATGCATTGCATTTGTTGAATGACATGCTTTCTGGTGGCCTGGTTCCTGATTTAGTTTTTTATAATGTGTTAATTGATTGTTTTTCGAAGCTTGGAAGGTACGACGATGCAATTCAAGCTTTTCTATGTTTGTCAGAGCAAAAAAACATTAAGCCTGATTCTTATACCTTTACTTCATTGTTATCTACAATCTGTATGTCTAGACGGTTTCATCTCTTATCCAAAATAGTTCGAGTTTGCAGACATATAGATATTGATTTAGTTTTCTGCAATGCTCTTTTAAGCTTTTATGTTAAGGTTGGGTATCCTTCTTATGCTCTTGGGCTCTATAAGCGTATTATTGATGAAGGTTTAGAGCCAGATAAGTATAGTGTTGCTGGGCTACTAAGTGCACTTTGTGCTAAGAAAAGAATTAATGAAGCAGTTAATGTGTATCGTGGTGTTGTTATGAAGGCTGATGCTCACATCCATACTTTGATAACGACTGAGCTTATAAAGGCTGGTAAGTATCACATGGCTGTTGGTGTTTTCAGATTAGCAGCAGTCAAGGAATATCCACTTGACAGTGTAGCATTTACTATTGTCATCAGTGCACTTCTTATAAGTGGAAGAACTCTAGAGGCCAACATGTTGTACGACCAGCTGAAAGATAATGGTCTGGAACCTAATGCTCAGATATTTAATATGATGCTTTTCAGTTGGTGTAAAGAAAAAGATCTTCAAATGATTAAACAGTTGCTGAAAGAGATGATTGATGCAAGGATAGAGTTGAGTGACCGAAATTTCTTAAACTTGTGTAAATTTCCATGTAGTTTGTCTTTGCTGGCTGAGATGAGAGATTTGGGTTTATTATCTGCCAAAACGTTGCATGCCTTAAGCTTTGAAAGGCACGCTGAAAGTATAAAAGAAAAATATAAACATTGTGCTGAAGTTGATGCAGTATGGAACCTAGTTTTGGATTCATCCAGTTCTGAAGATATGTCTGATGTAGCCGTATCAGTTTGTTGAGCTATTATGGTCACGACTACGGTGTAGCCAACTTCTGAATGAAGGGTTCATTCAATTCCTATATCACAGCTCGGCAATCTATCCACAATCTGGTACTACTTATCTTGTATTATTTATTTTCATTTTTTCAGCGAGAATGGATAAATATTATTACATTCCAGCTAATAATACATCATGTTGGAGTGCTTGTGTCTTCTTGTATCTTGTGTTTCTATCCCTTATTATTTGTCCTTGATTTTGATCTGCTTTTTCAAGATTGCACAAATTGGTGTAGTGGTGGCTGATTTCAAGGACATATTTGATTGGAACTCTAGAGATTTGATTGAACATATCATGGTAACTTTGATAGTATGTAGAGTTGGTGTAGTGGTGGCTAATTGTTTACATCACTTCGTTTTACAACAAGCCTCAAAATTTGAAGTTTGTTTCACATCATGGAGTGATATTTTTCTATGCTTATTTTTGTTTATCAGGTCCCTTTACGAGGAAGGAAGATTCTTATCCCATGAATGTTTGCCTGCTTTCTGATTAATCTAGTATCCCAACAGGTTGCTGCTTCATGCTGTCACTAGCAAAAAATACCTGTGCAAATGCAACGGTCACGCGCCATTGATTATCACAAGTAAGATAAAATAAAATATTTCAATATCACGCAAATTAGTTTCACAAATCTGTGCATCTTAGGCCTTATGCTAGTGCAACAATACATAACAACATGCAAGAGCCTTCTGCCTGAACTTATTCAAATCCACTTCTATTGTTTCCTTGTTTCTTTCTCAACCTTCAAACAGGGGCATAGAAAATAAATAAAAATGTTCCAAAACAAAAATATAATAAAGTTAATAAAATATATCAGGTAGGAGTTGTTTATAGCCTACTGTTCTCAAAGACATAAAAGCCGCATCTATCTATCTATAAACATTTAACAAATTTTTGAAGGTCTTTGTAAATTATAATGGTCCTTGGGATATTTATCTTGAATGAAGACATAAACAAGATCAATGTGTAATAACTTCCAGTTCACATATTAGGACCTAAAATAAACATATCTATTGTAAAAAGGTACTATTTCTTGAAAGTCTATATACAGATCCAACCTAATAAAGTGGTTGAGGTAAAGTTATAAAACTTCCATTAGATTTAATAGAGTCACTCTTATTTTATGCTTAGCAGCACCTTAATATTTGTAAACAATAGTGTAGTAATGTTCGAGTTGAAATTATAAAAACGTGATTGGCAGGAATGTTAAAAAAAATCCAGATTTCTTTATTGCAGAAGGCACATTCCTAGTTTTACCATAAAAAGGAATGTTATTGACAGAGAAAGATAAGCTACTATTACCACTTAGAGTTAAGTTTACTATTGGTTGGATTTTTGTTGCTACTTCAATGTAATGATCATCAGTTATTTATGCCACAGCAATCTTGGTAATGCATAATTTGGTATTATTAGGAGGTGAGAGAGATATACCTTGAAAATCATGCTTTAGACTTTAGTCCTGTAGGTGCTCTGCAGAATCAACATTTAGCCACATGAAGCTAGCAACTATTCCCTTGAGTGGCAACACAAAAAAAAAAAGTGGCTATTGTCCTTGCTTTAAAAAAAATGATTTTAAAGAGGAGCAGAGCAAACAAACAAACAACTGTTTGGTTTTTACCTAAATGAAAAAGAGCAAAACAGGTTTGTTTAATACTTTTATCACTCTAATTTTTCATCCAATAACATATAGATCAGGGAAGATAAAATAATTACAAAAAAATGGAGATCAAACTCAAACCATGAAAAAGAAACCAGCTTCTCATTTCACTCGTTTCACCTCCAATGAATCAATATTCCTCTGCTATAGCTAACAAGTGGCCTCTGTGTTTGTCACAGACCACACAAACCAGAAGCTGTAATTGAGCATGTTCAAAGTAGAAGAATTTGATTAAGTTAGAGGAGTACAGAGACAATATCAAGCCAAGTGGTTGGTCCCAGTTATGATGGCATTAGACAAGAGAGTTTATGAATGGCTTGCAAATCAAAAACTAGTGTTGCTGCTAACCATTGGATGTTCAGTTGAACCGTGAAAGCAGGCTATGGTTTTAGTTTTACTATTCAGAAGCCAAAACCATCCGTAAGATTTCACAATTTTTACAGTGTAAATGCACTTAGTATTTTATCAATACGGAAAGAAATATATTGCAGTTGCCCAATTTTAATTATCATGTTGAATTGTTTTAGTTTCAACCAGAACTTAGTTGTCTCCTAGTTTCCCGTTGTTGTACCTACACTTGTAATTTGTCAGTTTTGATAAATGGAATTTTTTTAAATGAATAAGGTGGCAGAGCAACTGACTTGCAACAGGTAACAATTTTTCCTAGTTCCATCTATCTTTTACTGAGAAAGTTGATCCCTATTGCACATGTTTGCTTCTCTGCATCTAAGTTTCCTGCTCGACTGTCCACACATAATCTATTGTGTCTCCTGTATTTTCTTATTTTACTGTTTTATATTAGTTTACTTGTTTATTATTCTTACTTAACAGTGCTGCATTTTATGTTTCCCATAAAAATTTAAAATTTCAAACAAGCAGTTTTTCCTTCTGCAGAATATTTCCTTTTTCCACTTTACCCCTTTGAGAGACCAGACACGTCACTTCATCATTTTGGTGTTGAAGAGATGCAGTGCTCTGATTGTAGGAAAGATGAAGATTTCTAGTTTTTGTTTCGTGTTTATTTTTGTCTTTCATACGTTAATAACTTCTGTTTGTTTTTAATATTAGTGTTGCAGATTAGCAGATGATTGTGGCTTTAGTGTGGCGGTGAGCATTGTTGCAGAACTTCAGATGATTGATGTGGAAACTTATCAAGGTTTTTAGAATATTTAGAGATTTCGAGATAGTGTAGATATGAAATTTAAATTTTGTACTGAAAATGATTTGATGTCACAATCATATTTTTGGACACAAATCAGTTTTCACAGCAAGTTTTACACATAGCAAAAGTCTTGACAGAATTAAGGCACGCAATTAAGTTAGACTAGCTAACAGACAGAACAAGCAAGCTGTGTATAGCTACAGGTTATTAAGTATCAACAGTGGTATGTAATTGCGTTTTCCCCAATTTTTTCTCCATTACTGTTGGGTTGGAGTTAGGAATGGGAATAACCTAGGCTGATCGACAGGGGCCTACGGCCTAGCCTACGTCAATCCAGGCTACAGACCACCTAATAAGTCTTTTAGGCCTGTCTATTTATCTAAATATAAACAATATTTTTTTACTACTATAATTATTATATTATATTTTGATTTTTTTGTTTGTTATATATTCAACTTTTAGTAATTTATGCATATTAACCTCATTTAGTTTTTGACATATTTAAATGTATTATTATAAAATATAATGTAAGTATAATGTTTATAAAGTCATATTCTTTAAAATATGATGTTAAATATCAAAATATAACTTAATTTCATTGACATATTAACTTTTTAATCTATTTAAATATATGTTTGATTGCTTATTTAAAAATGTTAAAATAAAATAGGCTTTTAACTAGACTAACAAGCCATACTGAACATCTATCAAGACCTGATTCAAACCTAAAAAGTAAGTCTATGATAGGCTACAGGCTAGGCTTGGGCTTTGAATTTTTTGATAGGCCAGACTCAGGCCTAGCAAAGCCTAACTTGGTCCAGCCTATTCCCACCCTTAGTTGGAGTTAAGAGCTACAAAGATCACTATCTTTATATCACTATGTCACATATTCCAAATTCAGATTTTGAGGTACATGACAACAACTCAGCAAATGTATTGCTTATATTCATACATGGGTGGTATAATTTGTTTCTATTTTATGGTATTAGTTTTTCCTCCTCCGATGGTTGTAGGCATATAAAAGAGGTGAGAAAAATACACATTTCTTGTCCTCCTTTTTTTGTCAATGAACTTATGTAAGGGAGTTTAAAAGACGTAGTTCCAAACTAAATGGTAGTTAAATTTTTTTTTTTAATCTCAGTCATTAATAAATTGGCAAAACTTTTTTCTTCTGATGTTTTTTAGTCTGTCCTCTATTTTTCATTTTCACAGCAATGTTTACTTTGACAAATCAGGTTGCCATTGTTTCCCCCAAGTTTCGTTGATTTTATCCTTTTCCATGTTTTCCCCTTTGATGAGGTAAGCTCCTTTGGAAGAGTTTCTTTATTTTGTAGATAATTCA
Organism: Cicer judaicum; assembly: GCA_037974835.1. Lineage (NCBI taxonomy): Eukaryota > Viridiplantae > Streptophyta > Magnoliopsida > Fabales > Fabaceae > Cicer > Cicer judaicum. The sequence goes on along the minus strand of JBBPBS010000629.1, from coordinate 5,808,214 downwards.
ATTGAGCATTTGTCTCATGCATTCGTATCCTTGCTACATCTTGTGTTTTTATTTGGAATTCTGTTTTTTGGTTGATATAGATTATTCTGCATTTTGTTGGTAACTTCGTTTTTATGTTTTGCTTTTTATCATTTTGGTTGTAATCTGTTTTTGTGCTGTCAGGAATTCCACGTTGAGTAAAGGATATGTTGGGGGTTAGTTCTGTGATAGAATTAGAGGGCATGCCAGAGGGTTAATGCCATGATAGAATTAGAGCAGACGACCGGAATGAGGTCTTAGGAGGATGTTAGTAGGAAGGTCTTACGTGAAAGGCGAGATTGGTACCACTAGGACATTCTGGTTGTATACTGAGCCACCTTAATGCCATGATAGAATTAGAGCAGACGACCAAAATGAGGTCTTGGGAGGATGTTAGTAAGAAGGTCTTACGTTAAAGGCGAGATTGATACCACTAGGACATTCCGGTTGTATACTGCCACAATATCGACTAGATTCTCTAGTTTGTTGGACAAGAGGTAGCTTCTTCGTTGGATTAATGTGTCGGAGTTAGTTGGTGATTGGGTAGCATTGCATCTTATGTGTACTTGCATTTGTTGTGATATATGTGCATTGTTGTTAATATGATTGCTTATGTGTTTTGATGTTGTGTAATATATTTAAATTGAACACTTATATTGATTATAAATAAATAAAATAATGTTGTGCATTTCTTGGGTGTCTGTTATGCTAATTTTATATGCTTGTTTTATGATTCTCACTGTGAAGACGGAGACGGTATATGATATATGAATCTTCTTATATTCTAGTTACATTATGCTCTAACCAAGTGACAAGAGGTTTCATGATATTTTTGTAATTAGAAGTTTTGCAAAGGTTTAACCGATACTCTCTACAAGTTGAATGATATGTATGAAATAAATAAAAGTTTGGCATAATTGCTTAAACGGTTTTTTAATTTAATTTATTTATTTATTTATTTTTTTTATTTGGTCATTTATTTAATTTTAAGTAACAATTTGATCATTCATATCTTAAAATGTCAACAATATTATAATTTCTTCATATAAACTTAGAAAATGCATTAAAATTTTCAAATAAAATCCATAAAATTCAATACTAATTTCAAGAAAATTCATCTATTCATTAAATGAATAATTCAAATATTCAAATAAATTCATATTTCTATCTCCAATAGCATCAAATAAAAATATGAGTTTATTTGAAAGTTTTGTTATGAATTTGATGAAATTTTATTTTATATTGAAGTTGATAATGAATTTTATGGGTTTTGTTTGAAAATTTTGATGAATATTTTAAATTTTTGTAAAAATAAGATAATATTGTTGAAATTTTAAAACATAAAAAATCAAAATTGCTACTTAAAATTAAATTAATGACCTGAAAGAAAATAAAAATTAGAGTGTTATCGGAAATTAAGTTAAGAGATCGCAGATATAATTATGCTTAAATTTTTTTAATGTTAACTAATTTTTTCATTTATGTTTCTTTTGTAAATCTGCATAAATGATGTCACAATTTGGTGTCTCTCCATGTTTTTGATGTGTGTTAATTGGTTTATTTGGAATTGCATACATGCTAATATGAATTTTTTTATACTATGTATTAAATGTTTATTTAAATACTATATCTCTGTGTTAATTGTTGTGTGGGCATTGTTTTGATCATTTTATGAATTGTTTGAATATGTGCACGCTTAATCTTTATTTGAATTATTGGATTTAAAAAATAGTGATATATAAGTTATATTGTATATATATTGTTTGTTGAATATTATTTTAATAATATTAAAATATAGAGATGTGATGACATTTTCTGTATTTTAAATTTCTTAAAATAATTGCGATTGAATATGCGTGATTTTAATAAAATAAAAATGCAAAGATATGACCGCGACTTTACATTTAATTAAATGATTGTTTGATTTAGAGTGTTCATTGTTATTATTGGAGATTGTTATTGATAAAAAGAATTATCTACTCTCATCATTTATTGAGATGGTTAAGAATAATGATGATAATTTATTTGTTAGATTATTTTATTCAAAGTATTTTGAATTATTTATAAAAATGTATGTATGTATATTTTATATTAAACGCTATTATGATTTTAGTATTATATTCAGCTCATTTCATTTTCTTTTTCATAAAAAAAAAACAGTTTTAATTTTATTAAATAAATTTTGATATTGCTTGTTTTATTGAGTGATTAGTTGTTGGTAATTTAGAAATAGTATCAGTGAATACTAGGTGCATTGCATACTTCATTTGTACAATAATCGTGCCATTTAGATGAATTTGTGTTGGTTGATAAGAATTAGGAAGAGACCAAGTCAACAGACTCTTCACATCTGTAAATTCATGTCTCAATTCAATGAATCGATTAAATATTAATTATTAATCGACTAATTCCTTTATGTTTTTAGAAACTATTTGAATTTGAATTTAGAAATTAATTATTGATCTTTGAATAATTGATTTTTATTCTTAAATTTATACACGACATAATAGAAATGTTGCATACAAAACGCCTCAAGCTCAATATATTATCATTAATTAGATCATGCATGACCTTATTTACGATGAGACATTTAGGATGTTCCAGATATGGAACAATAGGTAGAGGAGAACAATCAGGACACTGGTTGAATTTTGGCCAGACCGCCTTTTGCTAATCACGTCCCAATTATTTTGGTGACCCACATCATGATATTGGACGTCTTTTCCTTAACAAGGAAAAGATTTGAAGTCATTCATTATTTCATAATTTCAATGAAAAAAATGTTTCAATTAAGCTTTTATGCAAAATTAAAGACGAGAACTTAATCATGAGATGTATCATCATTTCATGTTTTTAAACGTACGTATGAAAGAAATATTTATCCTTAGTATGAAACTAAACTACTCTAAGATTGATACAACATTAATTACGTAAAAGAATAAGGTTTAGGTTTTTCTTGATTAAGTCAAATCTATCTTCAGCTAGTGGTTTGATAAGTATGTTAGACCATTGATGTTCAATGTCTACAAATTGGATATTAAACACACCTTTTTGAACAAAGTTCCTAATGAAATGGTGTTTGATTTTTATGTGTTCAACTTTAGAATAAAGTAAGGGATTTTTAGTTAGGAAAACGGTAGAAGTGTTGTCACGATAAATGAGAATTTTGGTTTTTAGGATGTTGTAGTCTTCTAGATGATTTTTTATCCAAAGTTGTTTAGAGTTATAACCAGCTGCTTAAATGTTCTAATATTTTGTTGTTGACATGACAATTGTGCTTTGTCTCTTACTTGACCAAAAGATTAAGTTGTCACTTAGAAATGTGCAATTTCCACTTGTTCTTTTTCTCTCAAGTTTATCTCCAACATAATAAAAATCACAATATCCACTTAGTTTGTACTCAGAAGATTTCATGTGGAACATTGTAACGTTGGTAATGCCTTTTAGGTATCTAATGGTTCTCTTAACAACAGTTAAATGTGATTTCCTAGGGTCAATTTTAAATCTTACACACACATACACTAAACATGATGTCAAATTAGGAAGCAGTAAGGTAAAGTAGGGATTCTATCATTCTTCTATAGGTTTTTCAGTAAACTTTTTGGCCTGACTCATCTTTTTCAAATGCACAAGTAGGGTGCATTGGTGTAATCATAGATTTGCAATCACTCATCTTAAAATTCTTGGGAAACTCTTTTGTATATTTAGTTTGATGAATGTATATACCATTTTGACTTTGCTGAATTTATATCCCTAAGAAGAACCTTCGTTCTCTCATCACACTCAATTGAAACTCAAGCATCAATATTTAAGAAATTACTTGGCAAATAGTGCCATTATTAGATTCAAAAATAATGTCATCAACATAAATTTGAATAATCAGAATTTTATCTCCTATTGATTTTCTAAAAAGTGTATTATCTACTTGTCCTCTTTCAAAGTTATTTTTAAGAAATAAGTTATTAGTTCTATAATACCATCCATTAGGTGCTTGTTTTAGACTATATTGAGATTTCGTATGTTTAAAAATATGATTTGAAAATTTAAAACTTTCAAAACTTGGGGGTTGTTTAACATAAACTTCTTCACTTGTATAATAATTCAGAAAAGAACTTTTAACATCCAATGGAAATAAAGTAATGTTATTATTTGTAGTACAAGAAAGTAGGAAACAAGTAGCATCTAACCTGGTCAGTGGAGCAAATGTCTTAGTGTAATCAGTACCCTCTTGCTGAATATAGCCTTGTGCGACAAGTCTTGTGTTGTTTTTGACCACTTTGCCATTTTCACTTAGCTTGTTTTTAAAAACCCACTTGGTTCCAGTAATGTTCTTCTTTGGTCTAGGTACTATATCCTAAACATCATTCCTCTTGAATTCATTTAACTCTTCTTGCATTGCAAGAATCCATTCATCATCTGTCAATGCTCCATCAACAGAGGTAGACTTAATTGATGAGTGTAAGCCTAAAAAAGTGTGGTATCTTTTAGTGATGATTTGGTTGTTAATGGATCATTTTCACTTCCAATGGTTAGAGTTCGAGATGAGATGCGTTATACTTTCATCTAGATCTTTTTTTGAATTTATCTTGACTGTTTTTAACTTGATTAGGTTCATCCTCTAAAGATTTGTCATCTTTTTCTGATTTTCTTGTATCCTCTGATTATTTAGGTTCTTCTAGTTTGTCTACATATTCTCCCTCTAGATCTAGTAAACCTGCATCATCATCATCTTGCTTTGACTTTTCAGGTAAAGTAATTTGTCATCAAATTTAAAATGTATGGATTCCTCCATAATCTGAGTTTATCTATTAAACACTCTGTAAGCCTTAGATCTTATAGAGTATCCAATGAAAGTACACTTTGGAGATCTAGCATCGAATTTACCAAGGTTATCTTTAGTTTTCAACATATAACAAGTACAACCAAGTTTTTTAAAGTAAGATATGTTAGGTTTTTTCACTTTCCATAATTCATATACGTTTTATTCAATATAGACTTAATTAAGACTCTATTTTGAATATAACATGAAATGTCAATTGATTCACCCTAAAAGTGTTTTGCAACGTTCATCTTATTTAACATGGTTTTGGCAATTTGTTGGAGTGATCTATTCTTTCTTTCTACAACTCCATTTTGTTGGGTGTTCTAGGAGAGGATAAATTATAAGAGATTTCATTTTCATCACAAAAACTTTCAAAGAACTTGTTTTCAAATTCTCCTCCATGATCACTTCTAATTGTTACAATCTTGACACCCTTTTCATCCATTACTTGTTTGCAAAATGTGATAAACACTTTGTGAGATTCATCCTTACTTCTTAATAAATTTACACATGTCAACCTATTTTACTATAACAAAGCCATATTTCTCTCCACTTAGAGAGGCTGTTTTCGCTGGCCTAATGAAATATATATGTAAGAGCTCAAGGGATTTGAGGTAAAGATTGAGTTCTTAGTGGTAAATGAGTACTTTGTTTCTTTTCCCTTTTGACAAGCTTCATCAATCATTTCAGTTTTGTAACTAAGCTTAGGTAGACCTCTAACTAGTTGAAGTTTATTAAGCTTTCAAAATAACATAAGGTTTGCATGACCTAATCATTTGTGCCAAATTAGTTTCTCTTCAGCATGTTCAAAAGGGATGACTGTAAACCTATGTCCACACCTATTCATCCAACTTGTTTCTCTAAACTAAACACATTAATCTTATAAATGTTGTTTTTCCTTTGACCTGTAAAGAGTACAACTCCATCCTTCTAACTAATGGTATTGCATATTTTTGATTAAAAATAATATCATAATTATTATCACTTAACAATAATACTTAATAAATTTTTCTTAAGACCGTTAACAAACAAGATATCTTTAATAGAATTAGAAATATGATTACAAACTGTACCTTGACCAATGATCTGACTTTTTTCCTTTCCTCCAAAAGTTATTGTGCCTCATTTGCTCAATGTTATTTCTTGAAACATTGACTTTTCTCTTGTCATTTGACGAGAGCATCCACGGGTCATGTACCATAATTAGTGTTTTAACTTGGTTGCTGAGGACATCTGGAACATCGACAATTTTTTTATTAGGTACCCAAATATGGTTATGTCTTGGTTTGTTAGTATTGAAAGGTTTCATATCTTTTCTTGTATTTAACATGGGAAAAGATAATTTGGAGTTACCTTTCTTAGAGAAATTAGTACACAAGATATCAGAGGAAATATATTTAGGTTTCGTTGCAGTTTCTTCAAATCCTAGATCTCTTTTAACATTTCTACTAACACCATAAATCATAGATGCATATTTGCTTTTTTTCATACAATTATCCAGAAACTCTTGAAATATTTATTCATGCTTATAAGAGTTACATGTGGTATTTTCAATTGATGTTGAACTATGATTACTTTTTAGAGTTAGATTTCCAACCTTAAGTTCAACAATATTATTTTTCAGAGTTGCATTTTCTATTTTCACTTCAACACATTGATTATTTAAAACATTAATTTTTTTAGTTGAGTTTGCATTTTCTTTCTTAAGTTTTTTCAGTTATAAAGACAATTTGTAAGTTTTGTTCAAGAAGTCATTTATAACATTAATTATATCAGATTGAGTTAACTAAAAAAATACGTTAATTTCTTCAATTGTCGATTCACTTCCAAAGTCAGAATATGGGTTGGATCTAGAGGTAGTGTAGGTATGAGCCATCAAAGCCAAATTTTCTTGCTCTTCATCATTAGATGATTCATCATAATCATCCCATGTAGCCATCATACTATGCATCTTGGGTTTGGAATCTTTCCTATAATGTTTCTCTTTCTCCAAATTTGGACATTCTAACTTGATAAGCACAAGTTCAATGTATCCAAAGTGGATGATGCTTTTCTTGTCAAATTTATCATCATTTCTTCAACTTGAATGCTTGGAATATCTTTGGGGAAATTTCTTCTTTCTATTGTGCCAGATCTTTTGAACTTTTTTAGATATGAAAGTCAGTTTCTCTTTGATTGAGTCTTTATCATGATCCTCTGAATCATCATTCTCTGATTCTGGTGTTGCCTTGAGAAATTTATTCTGCTTGGATTTTGAAGCTAAGGTTGGTTGCTTCTTCTTTGGCTCATCCTCTACAAGTTCTATTTCATGTGATCTGAGAGAGTTGATTAATTCTTATATCTTAAAAGTAGTATAAGTGACTTCTAGAATGGAAGTGGTCGTAGGTCTCCACCTGTTTGGCAAACTTCTTAGTATGTTTTCAAGTATTTAATCTTGAGACTAGAGTTTGGAAGTTGGAAAACATTGTATCAAGGTCTTTATTTTCGTCCATCTTGAACAACCATATTTTTTGACAAGGAGATTGATCTTTTCTTCTTGAACTTGTTTGCTTCCTTCATAGGTTAGAATCAGACTATCATAAATACTCTTTGTTGTCTCCTTGTTCATGCACTTGCCAAACTCCTTGAAAGTGATTGCATTCATCATGAATATTCTCGACTTATGATTCTCCTTGTACATCTTCTTCTGATCAACATTCATTTGTTTTCTTGGAATCTCAATACCATAAGTATTCTTTGGAGCTGTATAAACATCTTTTACCACGTCCCAAAGTTCAGGATCTTGTGAAGTAAAGAAACTTTTTTAGCATGTCCTTCTAGTACTCAAAACATTCTCCATCAAAAAAAGGTGGTATGTTGATGTTTCCTCCAACAGCTTCTTTACGAAATCTAGACATGTTGAACCCTTGGATATCTCCTCAAGTCCTATCAAGGAAACACGAGAAGAGAGTTGAATTGAAGGGTGCCTTGAGACCAAATTCTTATGCCAATTGAAGGTGCAAACACAAGAAGGATGGTTGAATTGTGTTTGACTAAGTTGATAAATTTTTATTATATGATTAAACTAATTTATACTTGATGATTTTCTTGGAGTAGAAGTAATAACAAAACTGAGTGTATGAATAAAATGACACAAGTAATTTATCTCGGTTGACCGACTGTCGCACACGGGTCAAATACAATTGATAAAATGTAAATAGAGGTAATAACTCGAGTCGTTTCACAAGGACTTGTGATATAATAATATTAACCGAATTGAAAGTTGAAATTCAAAACGGTTTTTTATACTTTTGTTTTAACATATGAGAAAAACGATTAATCTACTTATTCGAGTTTCAAACCTATCACATATCCTATCAATGAGTTTAATTTCTAATTTGTGATTCTATTCTTATTTGACTATAGATTTGATCAAACAAGCGTAATCAATCCTATGTGAATTCGGTTTCTTTGACTGGATTAAGCATAACAATCGTCAAAATATTACAATTAACGATCAAACGTCGCAAAATTATAATTCAATTAAATTAAAAACCGAAACTAAATTATGTCAAATGAATTTAATCAATCCTATTGAAATTCAATTTAAGCAATCAAAATATCAATATAATCAAATAAACATAGATAAAATCATGAAGCGAAATTGATAGTGTAACCTGATTCTCAAGGTGTTAATGAAACTCTGAATTCGTGGATTAATCTTATAAAATTAGCCTTCCATAAAATTAAAATAAAAAGTGTTTACTACTTGTAGCGATATGAATCCTAATATTTCATCACCCTAGAAAAGAAAGATAACTCTCAATATATAGTACTCGAAATTGGGCTTTAGGGATTAGAGTTTAAAAACAAGTGGCCCGCTATTTAAAATTATTACAAAAGTACAGATTAAAATATTTGCAATTTAGGTCCAGTAAAGTTCAGCATTGGGTTTTACTCCAACACAAAAGTTTTAGTTCTGATTTTTATCTTTTCAACGCCTGCTCATACGCGTCAATCCGATATCCAGAGCTCAAGTTATGACCTACAGAGCAAGAAAGGGTCATAATGCAAATAATAAAATTTCGACCCAAAGTTTAGAAACAAGCTAAAAAGTTATTATAAGCTATAAAGAACTTATAAAATACCAAACTAAAAAGCTAGAAACATGTGCCCAAATGTTATGATTATCAGTTCACCACTAACTTGGCTACATCTAGTCCCTTCACTCAAAAGGATTTAATTCACTAATTCAACAACTTTAATTACAAAAAACCTAACCCTCCAAGCCAGTATTCTCAAACAGCCAGACAACCCCCGATTTTTGAGGAACACACACACACCTTGACTTTACTAGCCATGTCTTCTCCACACAATTTGACAACTCCAAATTGTTGAAGGCTCACTAACACCACTATCAAGTTTGCAAACAAAGGTTTGAAACTTGAATAATTGCTTCTAATAGGTTGATTATCACAATGACTATCAGACTTTAAGAAGAACGCTTAGAAAATATTTCTCATTCGAATAAGTGTTTCGCTCTTTGAACTCTAAGATGAATTTAGAATTTTGAGCTTGAGTTCTTCTACTCTTTTCTAATTTTTCAATGAACTTCTTCTTTAACCTTGAGTATCTATTTATAGATAAAATTAGGGTTTCAATTTAGTCATTTTTTAATTCTAAATTGTATATTCATTTCTAGCTTGGTCAACAATGATCTTATTCAAAAATAACTCTCAACAAGATGCTTTTTGATAATATTTTCTTTAGCCAATTCTTGATTTTTGAAACCAATCTGAGCAATTCTTCTAGGTTTATTGTGTTCTTATTTTGTTAAGACCGAATTTGTAAATTCTTCTAATTGATAGTGTTCAAATTTTGTTAAGATTGAGTTTCTAAATTCTTCATATTGATATTGTTTATATTTTATTAAGATTTCTTTCGCAAATTCTTCATATGAAACTTCCTTCCTATTGCTTTCTTTGATCTAGGGAACAAAGTGTTGGACCAATTCTTGAACCTTTACAAGTAGGAATATGACTAAGTCCACTTCATTATTTTGTCATTTGTCAAAATCTAAATCATATCTTTGAAAATAATAAATGTATCTTCTTATGAGTCTTTCTTCTTGTAAACAATTATTGATCATATCTTCTTTTAAATAATTCATATCTTCTTGTAGATAAATCTTAATCAAATCTTCTAATAAATAATAAATATATTATTGTAATAAATGTTGATCAAATCTTCTTGTAAAATATTCATATCTTCTTGTGATACATCTTGATCAAAACTTCTTGTAAAAAATTCATATCTTCTAGGTAGATAAATTTTGATAAAATCTTCTTGTAAATAATTCATATCTTCTTATGATAAATATTGATAAAATATTCCCCATATCTTCATTTCAACTTGGTCAAATATTTTTTTCAAATATTGTTTTTTGATTGTCTTTAGAAACAAGGTTCTTCTTTCATACTTTGTGATGTCAAATATCATGTTATCATAAAATATTTTTGTTAACATTAACATTCTAAGTATAAAACTTTCTTGGTTCCAACACTATGTTGCTCGCATCCTAGGTTGACTTAAGCTTGTGATAATAAGTGCGCGTGTCACCAAACATACATTGTTAAGATGAAGTGAAGTCTTGGTTTCTTCTTCCTTTGTCTAGTCATCAAAGGATAAATGTTAGATTAGATGCATCGTACCTAAAGGTGGCACTGTTTACCCAATCGACAAAGACCAAAAGGGTTTGCTGTGGAATATCTCTCATAAGGTCCTATATAATCAATTCTAGATCAGGAAAGATCAAGAAAATTCGTTATTCAAGACTTATCACAAACGTGTGTTGAGGACTCCTCTCATTATTCAAGAGTACATCAGGATGTGCCAATGTGGTTAATAGATTCCTATTGTTTGGTTCCTTTTGCAAATAACATCTCAAGAGTTTGAAAAGAAAAGAAAAAGGGAAGTTAAGGTGACTTTTGTGATAGAAGAAGATGACGATGATGATGGAAACTCCAATGAGGATAATAAAGCTAGTCTCAACATAAGGAAGAGATATAAGGTAAATCCATGTATTAAGCTTATTCATTATCTTGTTGATAATGGTAGTGTAATGAAATAATTGAATCTGAAACTACAAAATTACCATATGATCACTTTAGTAAACACCAAACTTCTATTGCAACCCCCTGTGAAACCTCAAAAAATTCAACCTCTCAAACCTTTATTGTTTGCTCTAGTTCTAATTTAGATACAGACTTCTCATCTAAGATGTTTAAGGCAACCATAGTTGAAATTCTTGAAGCCTTTAGATATAGATTAAACTCCTTTTCCCTTTTTTATCGAATTTTCCACCTCCACACCTTCACCCTCACACACTAACATTTCACAAATAAACTAAAAATACAACCAGTCAAACCTCACCCATTTCTTCCCACTTGCATCTAACCCTCACATTTGCTTGTGGATCCTATCCTTACAATAACTGAGAGGGAAACTTAGGTTGCAATCGATTTAGTCTCTAAAACATGCTTAGTTGACTCACCTGCTTCTACCTGAACCCAACCTTAATTTGAACCAGACACTTCCAAACCCTTAGATCTATCCCCTTTCATTCCATCGTTTCCCTCCGACTTTCTAAACATAGACTCACACTTATAATTTATAGAACTTGGATCCGAATTAAGTCTCAACTCGGTGAGGAAAAGTTCTCTCTTTTGTAACACCTTGGATTACTACATACAACATGGAGCATGGAAGGCATTTGGTCACTCATAATTCAAGTGCTTTAATTTATACTACATAGACCATCTACCTTAGGGTCTTGCACTTTTAGAAAACTTATGAAGATCAGACTAGGAAGAAGTCTATTGCTACATTAAATTGTTTACGAAGTGAAGTTTCCTATGATCATTCCACATGTTGAGATACCTTTATTGGACATTCCTGTTGTTGTTGCTCTAGGATCTATAGAGTGTGTGAAGGCTATTTTGCACTTGCGTTTGACCCCACTCAGTTTGTATGAAAGCTAAAACTAAGGGCGTTCATGGAATAGAAAGCCAAGAATTAGGAATCTATTTAGAATAACTTATGACTGATCTTAGCTAGATAGACCAATCCTAACACTTAGTTTACCAATTTTTATTTTTGGCTTATGTGTACTTGTTTTTTTTCCTATCTTCTATACTCTTAACTCTCTTTTAAGGGGGAGTATATGTTTTGATAACAATTACTTTATCCTTTCCAAATTCTAATTTTTTCATCTCCTTGTCATAATATTACATATCACTCTATTTCTTTTAAATTTGCTCATATTAAGAGAGCTTTATTAGTTTTGTATACATTATATTGTTAAAAAAAAATTATTCACAAAATAGATGTTTGTCATTATAAAAAAAGAGAGACTATTAGAACCAAATTTGTTTGATGAACAACGACCTTTAATTATTTTGATGATAACAAAAATTATTTTGTTGGAATAATTTATTGCGCTAATAAATTTATTTAAGTTGCAAATATGTGTCATGAACTTTTAAGTTTTTATGCAGCATCCTCCAATGAAGTGAAAAGGTAAACAAGGAAATCAAGGCAATTTTTTTGAAGAATCTGTTAAAGTTGGATATGACGTTATGAATATGCTTTCAACGCGCCTCTACTGAATCTGATGACATGCTCGCTCTGATGATTCTGCGTCTGATAAATTTGGTAAACCAGTTTACCATATGGTCTACACTTCAAGTCAACACTATGATAAAGTTAATGTTCTAATAATAAAAGGTCAACTTTGTGAAGTCAAACCTTTGAGCCCATAACTTTGAAGAAGTCAACATTCCAATATCCTTTGCTCATCAAAGTGGGATTTATCCTCAACTTGAAGAAATACATGACATCATCTAGTTTTCATGCGGCATCTATCAAGATATGTTGAATCAATTATGAACACGAATTTGGACATATTTTTAATGCTGATTCACATGTTGATTTAATGAAATCACAACAATGGTAAGAAAACCTAATGGATTTGAAGGCTAGATATAAAAGGACTTGAGACCGCCACATAGTTTACATGAGGAAATTCTTGTATTATCTAACTGTTAAACAACATAGTTTACATGAGGAATTTTTTGTTAACATTTTCGTGTGAGAGTTGTTTACAAAACCACCTTAAACATTCTTTGTAACTTAGCCCAATAGTGGTTCCTTCCTTCAACAGCTTGATTGTACAAAGCTAGAAGGTTAGAATACTTGAACATAATCAGGTTGACTAAAAGGATTTCAGTGGAGGCATGATACTTTTTGTGATTAGTGGATTAAATCATTCACAATTAAGGGACTTCACGTAGTTACCGTGTTGGTGGTGAGCCATGATAAAACTGCTTGTGTTTCCTTTCTTTATCGTTCTACTTATTTTTGCTTTATCACGGTTATTATTCTAGCATTCATTTTAAAAGTTATTAAAATCTTAAATATACAATTCAAACCCCTTTCTTGTATTTATCTCTTATCACTTGTCCTCCAAATGCAGGTATATGACTAATAAGTCAACGTATTAGAATAGTATCTAATGATGATAAATGATAACATGAATGTTATGTTATTGATAATTCATGATGTATCTATGTTTTTATGATACATTTGTGGATGGTGTTGATGATAAATAAAACCATTATGACATATGAGTCACAATATGGACTAGATGTGTTCTAATGATAGTTGTTTATAAGTTGCTCTGTCGTAAATCAACTCAAGTTGGAGTATGAGATGAGTTTTGTTTGATGGGGATGTTGTTGATAAGTTGGACTGTTGTAAATGCACTCAAGTTGATGTGTGGGCCAACTGTTGAGGGCTAGTGTTGAGATAGAATTAGAGCATATGGAAGGAATGTCGAGGGTTAGTGTCGAGATAGAATTAGGGTAGACGACCAGATTGAGGCCTTTGGGGGATGTTAGTAGGAAGATTTTACATGAAAGAAGAGAAGAATATTGTTGAGATGTTCTAGTTGTATACTCACACCTAATCGACTAGACTCTCTAGTTTGTTGGGCAAGAGGCGGCTTCTCTGCTTGCACTGATCCAAAGTAGTTGGATACATGCGTCGGAGTTAGTTGGTGATTAGCATTGCATCTTATGTGTAATTGCATTATTGGAGTCATTAGGATATGTGTTATATGTGCATTTTTGTTATATGATTGCTTATCTATTGACGTTGTCTGATATATGTGCTTGATTATAAGTTAATCGAATTGAATTAAAACAATGATTGGTAATAGATAAAATAAAATTGTATGTTGTTTGATCGTCTTTTATGCTTATTATATATGTTTTGTATGTTTGCATTGTAATTCTCACCGTGTAGAATGGATATGCAACGGTGTATGAATCTTCTTGAAGTTTTTGTAATGTGACGCCAAAAGTTAAGGACTAACAGTCCTATCTCAATGGATACATTCGAGATGCCAAACACTTCAGTGAGACAAAAGGACAAATCCAAATTTGTTCAGGAAAGACTTCTACTTCTGTTTCCCAAGAGGTGGAGGAAATAAAAACAAGAGAATAGTTAGAGAAATTATTGGAAATACTTAAGCAACTTCACATCAATATCACATCAAGATGGAAGCAATTTAGCAGAAGCCTAACTATATCAAATTTATGAAAGATGTTTTGGTAAAAAGAAAAAGTCCAGAAGAGCTGGTTCATTTTGATGTGGAAGAAGTAGAAAAGGAAATATTCTTGAAAAAAGATTTTGTCAATAGTGAAAAGGGCTAATAGGATTGAATATTTGGAGTATCCATATGGAGCTATAAAAGAAAACACTCCTAATAAAAACCATCTGTCTTGGACTGGAAGCAGATACCACCACACCTTCGTTTCTTTCGAACTCGGTTCAACGCATGAAGGAATTATTGTAGTTCTTTTTAAGAGACATAAGAAATCCACAGCTTGGCAGATTGTTGGCGCACAGAAAATAAATAAGTCTTGTACTATGCATGTGATACCTAGATAGTTATTGTGGTAACAACTCAATAACTATTTATATGTTGAAGATAAATAAAAGACAACTATATGTTTTAGATGCCATTTGTGAAAGCCATAGAAACACGAGAAGAAAGGTTGAATTGCAGTTCAAGATATTTCTCTTATAAAGATGTTACTAAAAATCTTTTTGAGGAATGTACTGATAAACACTTAGATTAAGATCTCAAACACTTAGTTTTGAACTTTTTTTGACACACTCATACATGTTAAAATCTCTTAGTGATAAACCAAGAAACTATGAAAAGTAAAGGTAAATGATTAGAGACAAAGCACACAATGATTTATCATTCTTCACTATCAAGAAGATAGTTACATCTTGTCCATTCTACACTTACAAGGTTTTCTTCACTGTTCAAACACAGAATACAAAAAATATGAGAGTATCTCCTAATTGTCAGTCAATTTATACTACTCAACTTGTTAACAACAATGTCAATGTTGTTGTTAAGGAAATTTTCGTTTACTTGACAAAGATTTAGTGTTATCATAGAATGTGTTTAGCTAGGTTCTTGTATGCTGAAAAAATTCAACATAAGTTGTTATTTACAAAAAGATAGCTAATTATAAAATTTCAAAGATTTTTCACAATATTATCTCTTTAAGTGCATTTCAACTGCGTAAATTTTCGATGCAATTGTTGATCTTGAAACTTCAAATTGTCAAAAGTATTTATTGCCTTTTAGAGGAAATAAAATCGTTATTGAAAGTGACTTTGGTTGTCCTTCATTTTATTTTATTCAAGTATGTTGATTCAAAAATTTACTTTTAAAAATAACAATGCCACCGATAAAAATTACTGGGTTGAGTCGCGGACTAGATCGCTCTCTTTAAGACGTTTCGAGGCACTGCCCAAATTGTGCAAGGCAGACTATCAACCACGAAGTCCCCAGGATAAAACAGTCCAGATACTCTGTAACGGATTTCTACTGCACTGTAGAAAACCGATCTAGAATTACACCCTCTGTATGGCAGTCGAAAGACTGACACTCGTAATATAGCACGAAGGCTACTCAAGAAAATAGAAGAAGAAGAAGAATGAATAAAGGGGGAGAAGTGAGAAAAGCCTCAGATACAGAGAGCTTTTGGTGTGCTTTTCCAAATAAGGTGAACTCTCTATTTATAGAGGAGTTCAGCAACTGGATCTGAGAAATCTGAGGGATCCATTAAGCACGAGGTCCATCAGCTGACCACAAGAAGTGCGCTAAAAAATAGGAAACGTGATTTGACTATACCTCATAATTAGGAAACGTGATTTGACCATTATTTATTGACCGGGCAACAAAGAAAACGTGGGAAATGTGGGAAAGACTCAGCTTTAGGGTTTCGACCGGGCAAAACAAAAGATTAGTCTGTTTAGGGCTTTGACTGGATCAGATTATTGATATTTGACTCGGTATAGGGCAAACTCGTAATTAATGCACTATCTTGTGAAGGAAACAAGCATTTAATTAATTAAAAAATAAATAATTAATTTTCATATGTTTAAAAATAATTAATACACCACAAACCAAACCAAACCAAACCAAGCCAAGCCAAGCCAGGCCGGGCCGAACCGAGCCGGCCGGACAGACGGCGGCAGCGGCGCGCGCGCGCACGGGTGGTGGTCCATTTGCTTGCGTTCTCCCTCATTCACAAAATTGCAGTGCCCCTTGGGGCCCAACCCAAGTGTCATACCTACACCTTATAAATGCTCTTAAAGTGTGTATTCCCTCCTATGTGGGACTTCACATTTTTCAATTCACAACATTTAATTCCATCATCAATACCATTTATTGTCCATCATTTCCAACAATCCCCCACTTGAATTTAAAAAATAGGTTCTTGAATAGCGTCAGACGCTTCTATAAGATTATGCATAAACAAAGGTGTCTTTCGACTTGAACCTTTGCGTAGCAAGTAAGATTCAGATTCAACAAGAGTGACTCGTAGTCTTGAACTCTATCTCCGACATCAAACCCACACATAACCTTTTCATTGGATGTATTCTCAAAAGCCCGTGCATTTAGGGCCATGCACGTGTATCCCAGTATAGTGAACGCTCTAGGAATTCTGCCTTAAAATTCCATAGGAAGCGGCCCCCACTTCCACATTCACATAGGTGAGTCTATCAAGAGTACTCCTGTAGCTAGGTACTCCACTCCACATAGAGTATAGATCTCATTAAGAGTTTCTATTATCTCATCTTTTCATCGCTTCAGGACTCATGCTTTCTTTATATATTATATAGCATGTTCATCTCATATCATTATGACTTGTTATTACCCATTGAACCTAATTCTTGGGATCTCCAGTCTTTTAGGTCGGGTTATCATCACAGGTGACTCATCAATCTATAGGCAATAGTCCCATCCTTTTGGATGTATTTAGGACTTTCTCTCTAGCTAATTCTTTCGTCAAAGGATCTGCTAGATTATCATCAGTGCGTACATGATCCACTATAACAGCTCCTTTAGAAAGTAATTCTCTAATTGTGTTGTGCTTTCGACGAATTTGTCTTCTTTTACCGTTGTAATAACGATTCTCAATTTTTGGAATAGTCACGGTACTATTGCAGTGGATCAACACAACTGGCAATGGTTTTTCCCACAAAAGGATCTCTGCTAACAAGCATCTCAACCAACTTGCTTCTTCACTAGCAGTAGCTAGTGCTATCATTTCAGATTCCATAGTGGACTGAGCCAATATAGTCTATTTCTTTGATTTCCACGACACAGCACCACCGGCTATATTGAATATATAGCCACTGGTTGCTTTGGAGTCATCTGATAGAGTGTTCCAATCAGCATCGCTGTATCCTTCAAGGACGACAGGAAATCTTTGATAGTGTAATCTGAGACTCATGGTTCTTTTAAGATATCTCATGACTCTTTCAATAGCGTGCCAATGCTCTATACTAGGTCTGCTAGTAAACCTGCACAATAATCCAACGACATAGGCTATGTCGGGTCTAGTGCAATCAGTGGCATATCTGAGGCTGCTAATGACGCTTGCATATTCAGTTTGTCTAACACCTTCACCAGAGTTCTTGAAAAGTTTCACACTTGGATCATCTTGAAAAGTTTCACACTTGGATCATATGGTGTGCAAGCAGGTTTACAAGTTTACTTGGACGGACGGACAGCGGCACGCGCGCGCGCGTGCGGTGGTCCATTTGCTTGTGTTCTCCCTCCTTCACAAAATTGCGGTGCCCCTTGAGGCCCAACCCAAGTGTCATACCTACACCTTATAAATGCTCTTAAAGTGTGTATTCCCTCCTATGTGGGACTTCACATTTTTCAATTCACAACATTTAATTCCATCATCAATACCATTTATTGTCCATCATTTCCAACAAAGTAGTAGGAAGAAAATTGTACAGTAGATGAAATGCGGTATTACATTCTCTGGCTTTGTCGCACTAGTACAAAATTGAGCTTTTAATACGGTACATTTAAGTCGTTTATCTGCCACCAGACTTAACAAATGAGGCAGAGGTATATTTAAATCGGTTTATCGTATAAACGAGTTAACAATTTGAGGCCGTCACAATTTTGTAAATATGTGAAACATGATTAACACGGTTATATTGAGAATCGACTTAATAGATACTTTGTGGCTAAATCGGTTACTTATAAACGACTTAACAAAATAAGGCAAACCGATTTAAGTCAAATACGGTGTATATGATTTGAAGGGAATGTAAAGAATTACTTAATGTTTTATCTTCCATCTTAATTACATGCAACTTTTTATCTTCCATATTTACGGTTAACTACATGCAACTTTTTAGCTTCCAACTTATTAACTATTGTATTATAAATCTTTTATATTCTTCCATTTACTCCATTCGATATCCATCGCCCAATTCCATTCCAAGTCGCTCAGTTTACGTCCACTTCTTCACGCTGCTTCGCAACCGCCTTTCACCGCCACCATAGGGTTGTTCAATTTATTAAATAATAAATTTATATGAATAATTTTTTATAATTATATTGTTGATATATAATTTTTGTGACGTTGATAAAATTATCAGTACACGTGCAATTAAATAATATCATATTATTTCAAGGAAAAAAAAAATATATGTCAACCGATATTGATTGTGTGTTTTTTTTTCTTCCAGATATTTGATGACTCGAGATCAATTCACCCGGATCAAAGTGAATAAGTTTAAAAACATCGTGTGGATTTTATTTTGGAATTAATTGAAGAAAATGACTATACTAATATATGTCTATTGAATATTGCTACATTGTGACTTTGTAATTTTGTTAATGGATATTTAATTATTTTTTTCCGTCTTGTCAAGATTAGTGGAAAATGAGATACATTTTATTTGTAATCTATATTTTTTTTTGTATAAATATGAGATATTGTGATATTGTATATTTTGATTATTATATGGTTATATAAAATTGTGATTATAAGTGCAAAACTCTTATTTGAAATTTAATACGAAATATTGCATGGATTAGTAGCATGAAAACAAAATGAGAAATTTATATAAATAAAAAATAAATAAAAATTATTATTTTAATTATATCTATTAAGTTAGTTGGTCAAAATATCCAACTTAAAAAGATGATGTATTATACTGAATTTACGATGTTTAAGTCGGTTAAGCTGAATCGACTTAATATGATGAAGCTTTGTTAAGTCGGTTCATGAAACGAGTTAAAAAACACCATATTTTTTAAGTTGTTTGTTGTTAACTCGGACACGAAACCGACTTAAAATGTATATTTTAACCGACTTAAAAAGGCAAAATTCTACTAGTGTCGTTTTTAAAATTGGAAAATTGTTTTACTTTTGAGTGATCTTTTGAAGATGGAATAAAGTGACTATTACGCTCAAACCAAAGTTCGTTCCTTGTACTATTACCAGATGAAGTACATGAATCATTAGAATGAATTTTGAGGATGAGATTCAGTTATGGTAGTTTCAAGCCAATGAAGTTATTGAAACAACAATTGGATCTAATAAAGATGACACATTTTATGTCTTGGATTCAATTAATACATTGGATGAAGGGACAATTATTCCGTGATAAATTATGGTCATGCCAAGGTTAAAATAGTATCACAAATTTTTTAACTAATTGGATAGGAAAAATAAACTGGTAGACGTTATATTAAAATATTATTGTCAATTAAGTGAGAGTCTGTAGGTTCGCAAAATAGAATGATAAAATAAAAAGTAATTGTTTAAGTGAATGAAAGGAATTGAGCTTGTAGTGTCCAAGGACCACTTGAGCAACATAAGATAGACATGAGTGCTATATATATACATAGTGCCTTCTTGAAAACCTAGCTCTCATATTTTTGTTGAGCCTCCTTACTCTAGATGTCAGCCAACACCGATGCTAATATGAGCCAACCATTTGCATTAATTGGGTAGACAGAATATGAGATCACGGTGTTGATGACCAACATCCTTGGTTAACATACGAACCCTTTATTGTAAAAAAAATTGAGCTTACGTCCTTGGTTAAGGATTCATTTTGCATTTTGTTTTGCCTCTTTTTTTCTATCTTGGAAAAATCCAACAAATTCCCAATGTGATATGTTAAGATAACAAATATCTTAATTATATTTTTGAGATTATAATTTCACAATCATCTAATATGACCTCCTAGTGTTTTTAATCATACATAGGTTTTGAATTTGACTCCCACACCATGCATGCTAATAAATAAATTGAGTTAACTCTTTAAAATCACAAAGTTATCCAATGGCGGAGCTTGACCGAAAAGTCTGAGGTGGCCGACATAAAAATATAATATATAAATTAAATATATAAATACTATTATATAGTAAATAATTAAGTTGTAATAAACACAAACTAAATTATCAAATAATTTAACTATATGACTTAAAAATATCTTAAAGTAATGCTCTACGCTATTTAATTAACTTGAAATCATCAATAATAGACTCAGAACTGATACTTGCAACAATTTCTCTTTCTATGTAAACTGCCATGCTATCTGCAAAAAAGTCGTCTTCCATCTTATTTCTTAACCTTGATTTAATAATTTTCATTGTTGAAAAAGATCTTTCAGTTGTGGCAGTAGAAACCGGAAGAGTCATGATAAGACGAAGTAATCTATCAATCAAGTAGAAATTTTGCGTCTTTTCAGTTGCAAACAAACATGAGCACAATTCTTGGATAGTTGATAAATTCTTCAAATTTAAATCTTGACGAGCATCAACCAAGAAATGTTGGAGTTGAAATTTCAAATTAATCTTCTCTTGCATGTTGAAATCCACAGGGTAATATTTTTCAACTAGAGTGCAATTTTTTTCAATGTTAAAAGCTTTATAATTATCCTTAGGAGTCAAAGCACAACTTAGAGTTAACAAATTCATTGCTTGCTCACTAAATCTATTATTCAACTCTTCTAATTATTGATCAATGGAAGTAAAAAATATTTCAACTCTAAAAGCTCTATTGTAATCTAACCTTGTTGAAGACGAGAGCGTCCAAATCTTGTTGTTGAATGAACATCGTTGAGATCAGGAATTTCAATATCATGTTTTTCACAAAAAGTCTTCACTTCAGTAAATAATTTATCCCAACCATCTTCTCTCAATGCTTGTATAAGACGCTTTGTTGTTCCAACCAAACACATGGCATTAACTATATCCTGAGATTGTTGTTGTAAGGCTTGGCAAAGTATTTCAGTTATCCCCCATTATTTCTTTCATCAAATGCAAGATAAATATAAAATCAAACGCCTTCAAATAATTATAAGCACTATCAGCATCACCACGTGTAGAATAACTTGCTCTTTCATTTGTAATTTTTTTTAAAACAATACAAGTTGCCTCATACATATTTATCAAGCTACAAATAGAAGAGAAATGTGATCCCCAACGAGTATCCCCAGCTCGTTTCAAAGTACCAATTTGATTTATACCTTTACCAGTTACAATTTCATCAATTTCTAGCAAATGTGAAATTTCCTCTAATTGAGCAGCTTGTAACTCATCATGACGCTTAGTAGAAGAACAAACAACATTAACAACAAAAGTGAGTTTCTAAAAAAATCTATGAATTGGAACAACTTCTCTTGATGCACTAACCAAAGCAAGTTGCAATCGATGAGCAAAACAATGGACATAGTAAGCATAAGGACAATCTTTCATAAATAGTGCTTGTAAACCCTTCCATTCTCCTCTCATATTACTAGCACCATCATACCCTTGACCACGCATGTTAGAAACATCAAGATTATGTCGAGAAAGTATATCACATACTTCTTCTTTCAGAGTTAAAGCTGTAGTGTCTTTAACATGTGCCACAAAAAAAAATCGCTCTTTTATTAAACCAACTTTGTCAACAAATCTTAACATAAGAGACATTTGTTCCCTTTTTGATTCATCACGAGCTTCATCTACAACGATGCAAAATTTGGAATCACCAATTTCTTCACAAATATGTTTTCTCACTCTACTAGAAAGAATATGCAAAAGCTCTTTCTGAATTTGATGTGAAGTATATTTAGCATTATATGGAGCATTTTCCAACACAACTTTTGCAACTTCATCATTGTAAGTTGCCAAGAGTTTTATCAATTGAAGAAAATTGCCTTGATTTTTTGACTCGCTAGTTTCATCATGTTCCCTTAAAGCACAAGCTTGAAGTATTAACCAACGAAAAATGTCCATTGATGTCTTGAGACGTATTCGATTCTTCAAAATTTGTTCTGAGCTTTGCACTTGAAAAGTATTCCTAATATGTCCGTCCTGATTCAACAAGTCTAGACAAGCTTTCATTGCATTATTGTGTGGTGAGCAAGGATCTGTCCCTATGTGTTTGAGAAAGGCGTAAAATTTTGCATTTTTAACTTTCTTCCAGTTTCTAAAACCTATACCAATGAATACATCTGATCCAGGACGTCCACTTGGTCTTTTGCTAAATAGATAGCATGGTAAACAATATGCAGCATCTTTAGAAGGTGAATATTCAAGCCATGAAGAAAATATGTTAAACCAAGAATATTGAAACCGTCTTGGATGAACCTCGTTGCCAGATAAAGGATATTCTTCTAAATTTATTTGATAAGGACCAAATTTTAGATAAGCTCTTCGTATAGCATCCAATTTATTTGGTGGATATTGCCAAATTTGAGGACGCTTTTCGGGGTCACGTTCTAAACATTTCTCAAAGTCATCTTCGAAAACTCTATGAACCTTGGAAAGATGATTATCATTTTCTTCAATTCTTGGATTCTCAGAGATAGTTTCTGATGTAGAAGTTATAATTTCTTCATCTCTTTCAATCTCACAAATTTTCCTCTTGATAAAAGAATCAATTCTTTTACTCTTCTTCATTCTCACGAACTTATCTAAATCAATCAATATAATAAACATAAAACATCTTATATTCAACAAAAAAAAAAAAAACTAAAACACTTTATATGGACAAAAAAACTCAAACAAAAATGTAACAAAACTCAAACATCTTATATGCAACAAAAAAAATCAAACACCTTATGTGCGACAAAAAAACTCAAACACTTTATATTGACATAAAATCAAACACCTTATGTGCAACAAAAAAAACTCAAACACTTTATATTGACATAAAATCAAACACCTTATGTGCGACAAAAAAACTCAAACACTTTATATTGACATAAAATCAAACACCTTATGTGCAACACAAAAAACTCTAAAAAAGAATCAACACTAACGTCAAATTAAAACTCTAAATTAGAATTCCAAACTACAAATCAAAGCTCCAAACTCAACAATAACAATATAAGCTTTAAATTTCATGCTAACAAAAATCAAACCTAACAAAAATCAACACTAACCAACAAAAAACCTATTGATATCAGGTTTTAGAAAGGGCCGCCGCGAACACTAATCAACACTAACCAAATAATTTTGATGAAGGCTGGATTTGTAACTGACGAGAGGAATGCGCAACGACCGACGACAGGAACGGAGAGGAAGGCGAGACCGATTTGTGAGCAAGAGGGAGAGAGGGAGAAAAATGATTAGAGAATTATTGTGAAATAGAATATTCTCAACGATTTTATACAAAAGGAATATCTTAAAGACTTGTCATGATACAATAAAGATGTCAACACTATTTTAGATTTTATTTAGACCAATAAAAACACAACAATTTAATTGTGCAAAATGAATAGGAGTCCCACAATTTTGAGAACATTCTCCATTGTTTGGTAACTAAAAGACAAAATCATCACTACAAATAGTACACAGGTGATTTGACATCATTTTAGAGTTGCAATGCACTTTTTGACAAGCATCTCTAGGTGGCAAAACAAAAAGATTTCAGTTGCATCGATTCATTCATAAAGTTGAGAACATTCTATAGAAAATGTTCTAGCATGATTCAACCCAAAAATAAAGAAGTCCAAAATAAAGGTGGCATGATGCCAAGGAACACTCTATGGCTCTCCAAGTATCAACACCAAACTGATCCTCTTAGTAATCCAACTTCATTCGCCATACCAAGGAACACGAGTATACTCTAAGTCACTTGAGGCATTAATACCAAATTAGCTATGTTTGCCATTTTCTTGTTTTATAATGTTTTGCACTACCATTCACCACAATTTTATTCCTTTGGTTTTTCTTAATATGAGTTCTAATGAGACATGTACTTGTCGTTGACACAATTGTTTTCTTTGGTTTTTACTAAGACCCCCAAACTCTTTCCTTCTTGTTTTTTTACTTTAATATATTTATCAGACTATTGCTAATGATATATGATATTCTTGAAGTGTCAACTTAATTAAGATGTCATTGCCACCATATGATACATGCTATTGTACTCTAATTTTTATTTTTAACAAATATACTTAATACTCCCTTCAGTCTCATATATACGCAATAACAACAAAATTTCACACTCTTTTAAAAAAGTAGTTGGATTGATTTATATATCTCATATTAATAAAAAAAAATCATTATATTTTCAAAGTTGTCCTTCATGGGAACTTGTTTCCTAAGTTATTGGAAAATAAAATCTACATTCATTTAAGTGTATTATATGAATTATAACATTAAATATATTTCAATTAGTTAAATTTTACTTATATTTAAGACCACTAAATTTGAATTTTTATTGCTTATATTTGAGAACCAATAAAGTATTATTAATAAGAGAATACAATATTTATTAAAAACAAGTCATCAAAGTAGTTGCAAATTAAACAAGACGTTCATTTGGAGACAAATATTTTTGCTAAAGCCACAATATGAGTAATTAAAGTCTAAAAGTCATCGGGAGTATATTTATTCAATGACGTAGCCTTTAATTCGATAGACACACACAAGAATCAATGTATAGCAACTTTGTAACCAACTTTTAAGAAAAATTAAAATTTATTATCTATTATAAAATATTAAAATAGTTATAACTTTTATCGACGATAATTCATGTATATCTATATCATATATTTTAAAATTTATCATCTCACAAAAATTATAATTTGGCACTTTTCAAATCTCACTACTTCTATTATGTTTTAGTTTCATTAAATTTTGTTTCACCAATATATAATTTAAAACAAAGCAAACTCTTTACTCCCCATTTGAATACAATTATTTCATATATTTAGTAACTTTAATATACTTAAAAGTTTGTAATCACTCATCAAATTTTTCATTTCAATAACTCATATAAAAAAAAAAAACAATAAACTTCAATGTATTGTTTATCATACTTAAAGATCCATCTTGCATTTGGTTCGAGCAACTTACCGATGAATAAAGACATTATGAAATTCAATAAAATTGTACTCATTTCAACGTGTGACACATTCTAAGTCCACATATGTTTCAATAACATTATTTATCTGTTGTCATTATTGTTGAAGATTATATATAAGAGGTGATTTTTTTTTTTCTAAACTATTAAATGCGTCTTTCGCAGCATTTTCTTACTTTTTATAATTAAAAAAATCAAATATCAATAAGTTTTCTTTCGCAGCATTTTCTTACTTTTTATAAAAATCAAAACAAAATAAAGATAAACAACTTTTAATCATTTCATTACTTGAACTTTCTTATATCTTAAACATCAATAAGTTTTTGTTGCCCATAATTTTTAATAACCTACTTTTGATATTTATTGACCATGGCAAATAGTTAATTGAAAATTTTATTTCATATTCTAATTATTTAGATGAAGCAATAATTAAAATAATTGAAATTGCTCCATACCTAATAGAATAGATATTGAAATGGTTTGTAGTTATAGTATTTACTTGAAATTTAAATATAAATTTCAACACCAATGATTGTTTTATATCAAATTTTTGTTTGCCTTGAGAGTTTTGTGTAAATAACATTTTTGTTATCTAAATATTATTATTATTATTATTATTATTATTATTATTTTAAGTCTTTTGAGCCTCAAGAAATTTCTATCAACTATTTACTATATTTGCATACGCAAATAATTATGGCAATATTTTGAATATTATTATAAACATTGTTTTAACAAACTACTACTCATGAATGAATGATAAAGCACATACTAAGACACATATTATCATTTAATACACGTTTGAATTAACAAAATTACGAAACTACATAGATTTTAACAAAAGCTAATTTTTAAAGGTTAAACAGAATTACGTTGAATTTTTCAAAGTCACCACCATTTCCAATATACACTTATATGCAACAGTAGTTTTTCAAAAGTTTACATTTTATTTTTACAACTTAAAATTTATCGGCAAAGTTTTTTTTACTAAGATTTCTCTATCTTTACAAATTTATATTTATAATTTTTTGAGCCATGATGACAAATTGTTCTATCAAGAAGCAATTCTTGTGTAAACACAAGAATTTGGACACACTATTTGATCACAAAAAAAAATATATTTCTTTTAGTTATTTTAAAACTATATATTATTTAATTATTACTTTTTCACTTTTTTCTTTTATGTGTGTGTCTAAGTTTTTGTGTCCACACAACTATTATTCTCTACTAAGCTATTATGAACTCTTAGAATATATAAAAAAATCTTGAGACATGAGAAATTGTTCATTTTTTAGTGTCTAACTGAACAATTTACTTTTGGGTTGCTGTATACATAGTTATACTATATATTGTCAATTACTTTGAGTAAGACAACATTAACTATTGTTTGACTAAAACTTAAGGAGTGTAATCTTTATCTTAAGAAGTCTTTAGTGTACACTTAGATCTAACTACTAATCAAGGTTATACATCTCTGTATTAATATGTATTCACATTTTCATTGAAATGGACTATCATATTTAACTATACACCTGGTTAGTCAAATGTTAACCAATTGTTTACATAAAATAATTTTCATGATTAGTTTTTAAAATTGAAAATGTCAAAAAGCACACAAATTTAAAAAGTGTAATATTTCTAAACTAATATAAATCATATAAAATGAAGAACATATTATTGTTAAATATACAACTTTTACGCAAGAAATGTCGAACTATTTAGCAAATATATCATTAAAAAAAAACACTTCTAAGAAAATAAAAAAGCTTAAATAAATCAATTTTAAATAGAAAAAATATTAAATATAAGGATTGCATCACTAAAGTTAAAAAAGATTATACTAATATTATTTTTTTTAATATATATTGTATGGATTGTATTAGTCAACAAAAATTTAGCTTCTCCTTTGAAATAAAGCAAAATTAACTTATATTTAGTTATTTAAAAATATATTTACCTCTTAACACATTATTAATGTTTAATATATTATAATACTTAAAATAAAAAAATTGCTTTTAATTTATATATTATTATTTTATACTCAATAATATATTAAATTATATTGCACA